>SKCR01033709.1:0-89765 GCA_019454045.1 Zanthoxylum bungeanum
TTGATTGATAACACATGCTTGTGTGAATACATGGTTGCGATGCATGAATAATTTATATCAGATGGATATTAGATGGGTGGGGGACAATTTTAGAAATTGTTGTAATAAATTGATTATTAATTGGACCTGCGTGTCCAGCCTTAACACCTCCATATTCTTTGTATTATCTTCTCACCTATTCTCCTCCTCAATGTAAATGAGGTTTCTTTAGAAGTGTAGTGTACGGGTAGAAGCAATACATGTGCTAGCGGAGAGAAGGAGAGATTTGATATAGGATCAATGTGTAAAGTATCTATCCGCATATCATTATTATTTATATTATACGCCTCTTATTATGTGTTTAGAATGCATCTTTATGGTGTATGATGATGAGAACCTTAACAAAGATAATAAATTGGTTGTCAATTTGCACTCGAAAAACCCTCGTAAAATATTAAGCATTTTTCCTTCCATTGAGTGATTCTCACTCAAGATCCAGACTGGCATTGGCTTGTTGCCAAAGTCAAGGCCTTTGTCCGTGAGGATGTGTTTGAATCACGAAGGCTTTGTTCCATATTGGTGTCTTGTCCAAGTTGTGGTTTGTTGGCCAAAGTCAAGACCACTTCTTGTCCATCGACATTGATTACGAAGCTTTCCATGGTCAATGGGTCGCGCTTAACTGGGATCACTAAGTTTGTTGTGCCAAAGCCAAGGCTTAGTTGATTCAGAGGAAAAGGTTAGGTAATACATTGGATGTATTGGCGTATATAAGATATATGTTTCGGACTTGGATGTCCCCCTACCGGATCTAGGAATTGGATTGGATCCAATCGATCTTTGAGATCTACCTAGTTAATTATCATACAATTTGTTGGCCAAAGTCAAGATTGTGTATGATATTTAACGGGATCCTAGCCCACTAGGAAACACGGTTTCCCGAGTACTCGACAGAGGGTTAGAGGCTCGCCGAAAAATAATGGGAGGCAATAATTGAATTTTCAATATTCGTTTAATTACTTGCCATACGCGCTCAAACAAATATCATTCGTCAAATAAATTAAATGTTAGTTGGACTAATATTTAAATTATTGTTTTAATAAATAGTTGGACTATATTCAAACAAATTAAAATATAGTTGATTATATAGTTGGACTATAGTAATCATTATATAAAATATATCGAAATCGTTGATTAAATAGTTGGACTATTAAAATGAAGATGAAATTGAGAGATTGACATTTAAAACATAATCCTAGGGAAAATGTATTTAAATGGTTTAATTTTCAAATTGGGAATTAAATTTTAGGATGGTCCTGGAAATTAATAAGTTACTTTATTTGATAAAATAACATATTATGCATAAGAGCCCGGAGTTAAGCAAATAGTAGAGCATAATCTTTGGAAGATCATGTAATGATAACTTTAGTGCTTAATCCATTAAGCTTGTCGCAGTAGACTCCTTAATTTCTGAATCAGAACTAAGGATTAGATCCTTAAAGTATGATAATGAAATTGAAGGATCTTCAAAGAATGTATCCTTAGAATCTTAGAAGTACTAAATTGCAATAAATAATTCTTGGAGAATTAATGACTATTCTCAAGGAGACAAAGTCAAAGTTTGCAATTAGGCAAGTAGCGCATGTCGCACCTTACTTCGATATTCTAGAAACCCATGGCTTGGCCAAAGGCTTCTGGAATATGGAAAAGGGCAAAGGCAAAATCATTATAATCATCTAGGAAGAAAAAAGACATATCCCAAAATGTCTGCCTAAATGTGGCAAACGGGATCGCGGAAGCGTGACTTCCGTTTAGACATAGCAGACATGAAGGATTTGAAGACGTGCAAGGCTCTGACTTCAAATATGTTTGTCAACATTATGTTCACTACTAGTATTAAAATTGAATTTTAAATACTTAGTGTAGTACATAAATATATATTGATGTTCAGAATCTGCTATGAGCAGGATACTGACTTCAGTTGAGATTAATCTGCGAATTGGAAACGGGATGAAAATCACTATTTTAACCGTAGATACCTAAATTTAGGAACTACCCTCGGGTGTGTACCTAAATCTGGAAACTGTTATTATGTAACTAGTTTGACTAGATACATTATCTTTATATCAGTGTTTAACCCGCGGTGCGGTGAACCTTTATATTTTAGAACACTAAAATGTTTTCATTATATAAAGATGATATTGAGATAAACACATTAGATGTGAATAACAGCATTTATATTTTGAATATAATAAATCTCAAAACATATAACATGACAAACAATAGCTCAAACTGATTTGATCAGTTAAGAACTTAATGTGGCATTGTTGTCGGGGACACAATTAAACAAGAATCATATATCCACCACTTTTGAAGAGTGGGTACTAGGACTGATTTGATCCTATTCAAATAAAGTCTACGAATCTAGTTTATTGGGCAAAGTGCCTAAAACACTATTTACTTGGTAAAAGTGTAATGCCACCAATCTGTTAGCCCTAGTTCATAGTGAAACTAGTGGGCCCATGTCTAGCTAGGCTAGATGTGGATATGAATATTTATTGACCTTTACGGATGTGGCATCACGTTATGGTTATGTGTTTCTTTTGAAACACAAATCGGAAACTTTTAAAGTTTCGACACGAAATAGACAAACAAATCGGCTAAAGTATTATACCGTCACGGTAAGACCGTAATGAAAATACTTAAGCAATAAGTTTCTAATATACTTGAAAGAGTATAGTATTCTTTCAAATGAGGACTTCTCATCGAACACGTCAAATTGACGGTATGTCCGAACTGAGTAACCGAATTTTGTTAGACATGATAAGGTTAATCATGAGTCGCTTTGAGCTACCATTTCCTTCAACGGATAAGCATAAATAGTTCAAGAACTTATTTAGAATAAGGTTCCATAATAATCTGTTTGACAGATATCATATTAGATATGAACGGGAAAGAAACCGAGTTTCTCATTCCTGTAAATTTGGGATGCTATGCATATGTTTGGATGATACCAAACTAAAACCCAAATTGGATAAGTGCCAATTGTCGGTAATCCTAGGGATACCAAAGTATAATACTTATACAACTCACGAGAGAACAATTAGATTGTTGCTCACCATGCGGTTTTCCTAAGAGGAATACCGATATGCAGTGGTAAGTGGGAGGATAGTAAAACTCGATGAAAATCAGAGTAATACTATTCAAGGCACCGATTCCTAATGGAACATAAATAGTTCATCAAGGATGAAATTATTACCAGTAACCTTCAAATACGCAAGAACCGCGTAAGTCGGAGAGAGTCAGAAAACAACCTGGGGTATGGGTTTCTGATCTCACCTCATAAAGATGTCTATCTTATTGAGGCATACCAACTGACTACGTATGAGGAAGTGATACCAGGTATCGACTCCATAATCATGGCAAAATGTCATGAATCCGAAATGGATTCCATGTATATCAACTATGTTTGGACACTAGTTGATGTACCGCAAGGCATTGTGCCTATTGGTACTTTATAAGTCTTCGAGGAAGACATACATTGAAGGCAACATACCAACGTACTAGCTAGGCTTGTAGCGGAAAGGTATCGTTATCAACATTATGTCAATTATTATTCAACCTTTTACCTGTTGCCACGGTATATCCATTTGGATAATGCTTGCTGATGCTGCATGTTTCATTTATGAAATATGTCAGCTTAACAGGAAAATCACTTTCCTGAAAAGGAAACCTTTAGGAGGATGTTTAAAACATCCTGTCAGTTTTGTCTTACTATAACAAGCAAACAAGGTTTGCAGGTTATTCGATCCATGTTTGGATTGAAGCAAGCATAGGTTCTTGGAATTATCGTTTTGATGTAATCATAATGGTTTATGATTTAATTCAAAACGAAAAATGATTCTTGTGTATATAAGAGGGTTAGTGGGAGCGCATTGACAGTGGTTGTCCTATAAAATAATGATAATATGTCATTTCTTGGAAATGATATTCCCATAAAACAATCGGTGAAAGCTTGGCTTTCATGAAAAACTCTCCGAGAACTCGTACATTGAAAAGTGTACGTGACCTGATGTCTCATACGCTTTGAGCATATGGAGTCACAAATAGACCAATCCAAGTGATAGTCACTGGATTGATGTTAAGAACATCCGTTAGTATCTTAGAGAACTAATGATGCTGTCTTAATCTATGGAGTAGGAGAACTTGAAGTGACTGGGATCACTGTAGCAAGTTTCCTAAATCGATACAATGACTATAAGTCACAAACGGTACTACAAAGTTTGAATAACGGTACAGTGAGCTGGAAATCTTCCAAGCAAGATACTATTACCTAATAAACAACAAATGCGGGTTATTGCTGCAGCTGATGCGGCAATAGAAGCCATTTGGGTCGACAATAAATCTAATTAGATTAGATATAATTCTATTAGCAGCTGAGTTAGGCGTCAGCACAGGCTAAAGAATTAATGGTCTCATCAATGATCTAGGTACATACTTGATATTCATCTGATTCGTTCGGATCATACATCGTGGCGATGTGATGATCGAATAAATCGCATCAGATGATAATCATGCAAATCCGCTGACAAAAGCATTTTCTCAGCAGTTTGAGCCAACCGTACATAGTTCGGGTGTAAGACACTCAAGTGACTGACTATAGGCCAAGTGGGAGATTGTTGGACAATTATGACCTATAGCGTCATTATTTGTACAAATCATGGTGTTGTTGTACAAATTAACTATGTGACAAAGGAGATTGCACTCTTATCATTTGTGATTAGATCACCTAGATATATAAATGATATGAGGTCCCTATGATTTGTTCCTGGACTGAGAATGATATGAGACAGTATCAGTCCACGAAGGATAAATCATTAAATATCCCTAGTCAGAGCATTGTCGAGATTGGACATCGATAAATGCGTAAAAGACTAGTATTACACTTGTGTACGTTGTGAGGGCACAATGGCATAGTTCTCATATATTTGGGTATATGATACTCATGCAAGTGTAATAGGAGGTTTGTTTTACCGAAGGTATGAGAAACAGCTTCGCTCTGGATAGACCCCTCGAATTCCATTGGTAGTATGACTATGTGTCGATGGAAGTCCGAAATCAGGGTAGGTGTATTTGGTCTTAACCTTAAACTTGCACCGCTAATACTTGCGACAATCAATATACTTTGGTTGCGGTCGTCCAGGGCTTTAACAGGTTTTGTGTACGCCTATTCTGGGTATATTGAGAATCGTAGTGTGTTGGGTGTGATGTCAAGACGGAAGTGTCACTCTAGTCATATGGAGATGATGGTCATGTAGGATACGGTACTAGTACTCTTAAGTACTTCAGTCATCGGGATAAAATGACAAGGTCATGTTTATCCGATTATAGAGACTAGTTACCAGACATCCGACATGTGCTTCGTACGGGGCAGACACAATTCCAGCCCCACGCCTAGCACGTGATCATCCGATACTGGATCGACATACGCAATACTATGTATACTACGCCTGATGTAGATCCTTTATTCCTGTAAGGATATTTCTGGAGAATTGGGTAGGCATGGCGCTTTGTAAATAGGATGAATTGTACTCTAATTAGTTCAGTTAATTTGTAAATAAGCATATGAAATTATGAATATAGGATGAATTGTCCAACTATGTTTGGACACTAGTTGATGTACCGCAAGACATTGTGCCTATTGGTACTTTATAAGTCTTCGAGGAAGACATACATGGAAGGCAACATACCAACGTACTAAGCTAGGCTTGTAGTGGAAATGTATTGTTATCAACATTGTGTCAATTATTATTAAACCTTTTACCTGTTGCCACGGTATATCCATTTGGATAATGCTTGCTGATGCTGCATGTTTCATTTATGAAATATGTCAGCTTAACGGGGAAAATCGCTTTAATGAAAAGGAAACCTTTAGGAGGATGTGTACAACATCCTATCGATTTTGTCTTACTATAACAAGCAAACAAGGTTTGCAGGTTATTCGATCCATGTTTGGATTGAAGCAAGCATAGGTTCTTGGAATTATCGTTTTGATGTAATCTTAATGGTTTATGATTTAATTCAAAACGAAAAATGATTCTTGTGTATATAAGAGGGTTAGTGGGAGCGCACTGACAGTGGCTGTCCTATAAAATAATGATAATATGTCATTTCTTGGAAATGATATTCCCATAAAACAATCGGTGAAAGCTTGGCTTTCATGAAAAACTCTCCGAGAACTCGTACATTGAAAAGTGTACGTGACCTGGTGTCTCATACGCTTTGAGCATATGGAGTCACAAACAGGCCAATCCAATTGATTGTCACTGGATTGATGTTAAGAACATCCGTTAGTATCTTAGAGAACTAATGATGCTGTCTTAATCTATGTAGTATGAGAACTTGAAGTGACTGGGATCACTGTAGCAAGTTTCCTAAACTGATTCAACGACTATAAGTCGCAAACGGTACTACAAAGTTTGAATAACGGTACAGTGAGCTGGAAATCTTCCAAGCAAGTTACTGTTACCTAATAAACAACAAATACGGGTTATTGCTGCAGCTGAGGCGGCAATAGAAGCCATTTGGGTCGACAATAAATCTAATTAGATTAGAGATAATTCTGTTAGCAGCTGAGTTAGGCGTCAGCACAGGCTAAAGAATTAATGGTCTCATCAACGATCCAGGTACATACTTCGATATTCATCTGATTCATTCGGATCATACATCGTGGCGATGTGATGATCGAATAAATCGCATCAGATGATAATCATGTAAATCCGCTGACGAAAGCCTTTTCTCAACAGTTTGAGCCAACCGTACATAGTTCGAGTGTAAAACACTCAAGTGACTGGCTATAGGCCAAGTGGAGATTTTTTGGACAATTATGACCCATAGCGTCACAATTTGTACAGATCATGGTGTTGTTGTACAAATTAACTATGTGACAAAAGAGACTGCACTCTTATCATTTGTGATTAGATCACCTAGATATATAAATGATATGAGGTCCCTATGATTTTTTCCTGGACTGAGAATGATATGAGACAATATCAGTCCACGAAGGATAAATCATTAAATATCCCTATTCAGAGCATTGTCGAGATTGGACATCGATAAATGCGTAAAAGACTAGTATTGCACTTGTGTACGTTGTGAGGGCACAACGACATAGTTCTCATATATTTGGGTATATGATACTCATGCAAGTGTAATAGGAGGTTATGTTTTACCGATGGTACGGGAAACAGCTTCGCTCTGGATAGACCCCTCGGAATTCCATTGGTAGTATGACTATGTGTCGATGGAAGTCCGAAATCAGGGTAGGTGTATTTGGTCTTAACCTGAGACTTGCACCGCTAATACTTGCGACAATCAATATACTTTGGTTATGGTCGTCCAGGGCTTTAACAGGCTTTAACCTGAGACTTTGCCGCATTCGAATTCGAAATGTGAATGCGCTCGTAATCACACTCGGGCTCGGGTTCGCTAATTCCGAATTAACGAATTTTCCGTTGCGACACAATTAAACGATTACGCCTAGCGAAATCACTATTCACGTCGCTAACGAATTAATTCTAAATTAATTCGTTCGCCCGAATTAAAATCTAATTTCAATTCCGCGTCGAAATCTAATTTCGCATAATATATCAAATATATTATTTTAATGATTAATTCCAAATTAATCGTTCTCTCTCTTTAATTAATATTTTATCCCATATTAATTTTCTCTCTCATCAAATTAATCCCAGATTAATTAAAGTGCGAGTCATACATCATCGGTGAATCTTCGGGAAGCGACCCATGAGATCCCCGGATATGTTGGCAGTAAATACGGTCGTCGGACTATCCGAACACGTAAGTACCTAGTACTACGTTTGTACCGATTTACAAGACAAGGTTGGCCTCTAGTAAAGCGCCATGCCTACCCAATTCTCCAGAAATATCCTTACAGGAATAAATGATCTATATCAAGCGTAGTACACCGTAGTATTATGTATGTCGATCCAGTATCGGATGTTCACGTGCTAGGCCTGGGGCTGGAATTATGTCTGCCCCGTACGAAGCACATATCGGATGTCTGGCAACTAGTCATAATATCCCGATAGCACGAGCATTTAAGAGAACGAGTTCCGTATCCTATGTGACCATCATCTCCATATGACTGGAGTGATACTTCCGTCTTAACATCACACCCAACACACTACGATTCTCAATATACCCAACATTGGTGTACACAGAACCTGTTAAAGCCCTGGACGACCTCAATCAAAGTATATTGATTGTCGCAAGTATTAGCGGTTCAAGTCTCAGGTTAAGACCAAATACACCTACCCTGATTGCAGACTCCCATAGACACATAGTCATACTACCAATGGGATTCCGTAGGGGTCTATCTAGAGCGAAGCTGTTTCCCGTACCATCGGTAAAACACAACCTCCTATCACACTTGCATGAGTATCCTATACCCAAATATATGAGAACTATGCCGTTGTGCCCTCACAACGCGCACAAGTGTAATACTAGTCTTTTACGTATTTATCGATGTCCAATCTCAATAATACTCTGACTATGGATATTTAATGATTTATCCTTCGTGGACTGATACTGTCTCATATCATTCTCCGTCCAGGAACAAATCACAGGGACCGCCTATCATTTATACATCTAGGTGATCTAATCACAAATGATAGGAGTTCAATCTCCTTTGTCACATAGTCAATTTGTACAACAACACCGTGATCTGTACAAATAGTGATGGTATGGGTCATAATTGTCCAACAAATGACACCACACACCTCGCGTCGCGACGCGTTCTGGAAAAATAAGCCCCAACAGCTCTTTCTCTCGGCCTTCTCTAAGTCACGTCGCGACGCGCAAGTCTTTACGTCACGACGCGTGGCGATTTCCAGGATAAATTTTTACAAATTCAGTTTCGACTCAGGATGTTAAAGACCACCCGAATGACCTCTTATCATCTTATATACACATAAATTACCATGAATAGTTAAAAAAAATCCCTTGTAGCGATAATAGTTTCGAATTGTATTCTAAGATATATATTCTAACTAAGTTGCCTATTAAAGGTTATCGCAGGAACCACAAATTCTTTCGGCGCAGTGAAGGTACACCAGCCAAATTCCAAATCTTTGAGTGGACACTTTTCTTTTAAGTTGACTTTCATTATGTTATTGTTCATATCAGACTTACTTTTCGCTTTTAGGGCGTTAACCAATTTCACTATCAGTTATATTTTGTTTAGCATGTTTAGAGAAATGGTTTAGAAAAGAAATATTTTCAAAGGATGAATTTTATGTTTTCGAAGCATAGGGGAAAAACCAACCTCAGTATGTAACTTGTCACAGATATGGAATTGACAGAGAGGACATGTGCACATGCAGAGGACTGGGGGGATGGCGATACGTAACGCCCCTAAATCCTAGTTCAGGACTAGGGATGACAGATGCCCCTACATCCTATATTCAGAGCTTGGAGGGTAGCACAGATCTGCACCCCCAGTTCTAGTTCAGTGGCTTGGGGGACGGCGATACGTAACGCCCCAAGACCACTAGTTTCAGGGACAAGTAGTGGCATGTTTTGGGGGATGGCGATATGTAACGCCCCAATGTCATGGATTTGCATTCCTGGCTCTAGTTAGGCATATGGGGGGACGACGATACATAACGCCTTCATACGTCAGGTTTTTCAGAGACAATTTTCATAAACAAATATTTCAGAAATAGTTTTCAGAAACAAACTTTTAGAAAAGATAGTTTTAAAGAGAAAGTTTTCGAGAAATAACGTTTTCAGAAACAACAGCTTTATAGAAGACTTTAAGAAAAGATTTTCACAAAGGTTTCTAGAAAGAGAACGGCTTTCAGAAAAGATCTGATTTGATTTCTAAAACATGAGTTTTCAAAAAGTATTTCAGTTTTTATTTTAAAATTGTCCACTCACTTAAATCGTTCAAATGATCTAACCCCCCCACTCCCAGTGTTTTTTTTTACAGGTTCATGGAGGACGAGCTCGAGAGGATGGATACCGATAGCAGTCTCTATATGGTTCGGTCCACCAGGTCCAGTCAGAGTTCAGTTCACACAGTGTTAGAGAATAATATATAGCATATAGTTTGTTTAGTAAAGAATATGCATGTAAAGATTTATAAGTGTTCAATACTAAAGTTGTGATATATAGTGAATTTGAGTATTTAATTTGAAAAGAATTATGCATTCATGAGGTTGAGTTGGGCATCGGTCCCGTGCATGAATTTATATATGAGATGAGTTTAATATTGTTAGAAAGTCAGAGGCTCAGAAGAATAGTACGGTCTATTCCATGTCGGTAGCATCTCCCGGATTAGGGATGTTACATTGAAAGTTGGTTTATCTTCCTCAATGTTGTATGCTATTGCGATATAAATAGATATTTAAGAGGAATATGAAGTTGAATTGATCAATTGAGAAGTACAAGCAAGACTAGTAATAAAAGGTTATATACAAAAAAAAATGTCTTGATTACGTTGATACATATTCACATATGACTCGTATCACATCAATAAAAATGTTAATAGCTATAGCATAGCTATAACATCCATCTTTGATCTTGAAATACATTAGATGGATGTTTAGAATGCATTTTTAATTATTGAATTAGATGAGGAAACTTTCTTGGAACAACCAGAAGGTTTCAATATTCCTGGCCAAGAAAAGAAGGTGTGCAAACTTATAAAATCTTTGTATGGATTGAAACAAACTCCTAAATAATGGCATGAAAAATTTGACAAAGAGATGTTGTCAAGTAAAGTTAAAATCAATTAGTGTGATAGTGTGTGTTGTTGGGATATATGTCATAGAGCTTCATGTAATGTAAACGAAATTATATTTTATGAAATAATAAGATGTATTATTCATTTATCAAAGTGTTTGATTAATATCTCATATTGTCAATTATCTTGTTTATCCTTGATTACTCATGTACCTTCAGACTTAGTGTATGAGTGTCATACATATGGGGATTTAAGTATAAAGTTAGTAATCCATAAAGGGCAAACAAAACATGTACTTTATTTGGAGTTTATCTATAACTGCGGTCCATTCTATATTTGTATAGCGACCTTGATCCGGTCTCGTCCATGTGGTGACATGAGGATTAAGGCACCTTGTATGATGCGATCATATAGGACTGGACCCAGATATAAATGAATTTCTTATAATATTCATTAAATAAAGAAATTTATTTCAATCTACTAGATGATCATATATGGATAGATCTAAATCTTGAGTGTATTGCGAACTCTTACATGGCAGGCTATGTCATTTGATTTACAAATGTGAGGTTGGTGTAGCAATCTTGACCAATATCTACATACATTAAAGACATGGTTTGGTGTGTATTGGGGATGTTTTACATAGATAGGGAGTTCACTTCTTCTTGCGAGAAGTAGATGAGTATCTTCCTTAAGAGTTGATTCAGTATTTGAACGATTAGAGTGCTCAAGTCTTTCTACTGCGAATAGAAAGATTAATATTCATAATAGTTATTCATTAGAGAATCAATGGTACTTAAGGTAAAAATATTAGAGAGGTATATCAGATATTATGACTCAACACTAATTATGAGATACTTGTGAAGGGTCAATCAATATGTAATGACTATATCGATGGACACCGACGTAGTTGGACTTATATTATTTATCTGTGGCAAACAGAATGCAGCTTCGAGTTATTAGTGGAATAACTTGAAGTTAATAATTCGAAATATTTAATTAAAGAATTTAATTAATATTCCGGGATTATTGGAGCTCGGAACTGTAAGTTAATTTGGTCATCGTGCTAGCTAGATATACTGTAGCAATTAAATATAATTAGATCGTCCAATTATATACTCACATATTTATTTATATATTATTAATAGGATTAATAAAATAATTTTTCAGAAATGAAAACTATATTAAATAAGTTTAGTATAATGTTTTCAAGTATTTATAATTATAAGATAATTATATCATCATTAGGATAATGAGTCATAGTGTGGATAGACCCGGCCGGCGGTTCGGTTCGGTTCCGAACCAGAACCGAACCAAACGGTTTCGAACCAGAACCGAACCGAACGGTTCCCGATTCCACACTAAATGTGGAACCGTAACCGAAATCGAAACCGAACCGTTCGGTTCCGGTTCGGGATCCATTCGGTTTTTTTTTTGCTTTATTGAAAATAAAAATTGAGATTGATAAATTAATATAATTTAAAATTATCAATTTGAATTTATATAATAAACTTACATTACATAATTACATTAAATTACAAATAAAATTCTTATCTAAAAAATAAAAATTAATTAAAGAGCTTGAACTTAAATTTTTAAAAACTTAAGTTGCCTACGTATCCTTCAAGGGTGAGAGGAATCAAAGCTCACGTAGTTCCATTACATTTTAAAGATATTTCCCCATTGTAATTTTACAATTATTTAAATATTTAATTATCAATCATCATCAGTGTCTGTTGATCCTTCAACTCCAGTTATGCTTGCACTTGCAGATACATTACCAAACAAGTCTTCAAATTCATCAGGGGCATCTTCTTGTTGCCTCATATCAGCTCGAGTCCAATCATCCACACATGTTGTTGCTTCTAGAGTGCTTGGATGTAATGAAGACCATATGACTTCCAATATATTGCCTCACATGCTAAAGGCTTGCTCAACCGCAATGGTGGAAACATGTGCTGCCAATATCTCTTTAGCAATAATTGATAATACATGATATACATTTTGATGTCGATTCCACCATTCAAGGATTTGAAAATTTTTACTAACTAAACTTTCAGTTGAAAACTCAAAATTTGTAGATAAATAATTCTTTAATTCTGGGTTATTATTCATGTTATCCCTATGTTTTTTATTTCGTTGTAATAACCAACGATCATCTGCGCTAAGTCTTGATTGTATTACGGTCGTTTCGCTACTATTAGATTATCCTACTGATTGCAAGTTATATCTTCTAACATAATCATTAAATAACTCTCTTAAATCAATTTTTATTTTAGCTATTATTCTTGAAATATCAATTTCATATAATATTCCTAAATATCCATTGTAAGCGGGAAAAGCACTATTCAAACCTTCTAATTTAAATCTAGGATCAAAAACAGCAGTAATAAGATAAAGTAAATGAATGTCTTTAAAAAAATGCAACAATTTTCATTTCATAATATTAATAGCTTCAAACAAAACAATATCATTATGATCACGACTATCAACATGCTCATCGAGAGTACCAACAATATTCAAACTTTCAAGAATAAATAAATGTGTTAAAGGATAATAAAATCGCTAAAAATTTGTATAGCATCATTAAACACTTTTAAAGTCTCTACAAAATTTTCACAAATTTCCCATTGAATAGGAAAAAGTGTGATATGTTGAACATGTTGAGAAAAAACTACACAATGCATCTTTGTATTGCAAAGCTTGACATAAAAGAAAATAAGTTGAATTCCAACGTGTTGGAACATCTCGTGAAAATTTTATCTGTTTAATACCATTAAATTTACAAAACTTAGCTCATTCTCTCCTAACTTGAGAATATGACCAAATACAATTAAGTGCTTTTTTAATAGGATCAATGAAAGGTGATAATTTTTCCAAATTATCTTAAACACATAAATTAAGGACATGACATGTGCAACGAACATGAAAAAACGACCCCCTAAATTTGGTTCGCATATTTCTATTAAATCAGTGATTGATGCAGTATTTGCAGATGCATTATCAAATCCAATTGTTAAAATTTTACCTAATAAACCATATTCATCAAAAATTACTTTCATCATTCTATAAATATTTTGTGCAGTATGTTGTTCATCAAAAACTCTAAATGCAATAAGTCGTTTTGCATGTTCCATGATGCATCAATCCAATGACAAGTCACACCCATGTATGAGTGTGTTCGCCAATGGTCACTCCAAATATCATAACAAATAGATAGACGCCCTTTAATATCTCTAAATTTTTCATTTAAAATAATTTTACCATCTTTCTATAATTTAAAAATTTGACGTTTTGTTGTATTTCTAGTCATTCTACATGCAACAGGATTTAAAGCATTTTGAACGTAATTAGTAAAAGCAATTTTTCACCAAAACTTAAAGAAATATGTGTCATACAAGTTAATTTAGAAACTCATTCTCTATATTTAGCATCAGAATATTTAAATACATCTAAAGCACTCGTACCTCTACTAGATGATGCGTACCTGGCCATTTGAGTTTGCGTCGTATCAAATCCAAGTTCAACCACATGATGTCTTTCCAGGTGCTTGATCATATTACCGTATCCACCAGAAAATTTGTAAGAAACCCCACAATGGTTTCATACTGCTCTTGAACCTTCATCAATATCGTCTAAATGAAAATAAATTTTGAAAACATCTGAGGAATGAGACTTAACTTCTCTTCTCCGTTAACCGATACTAGGGCCGCTCTTTTGGGTTGGCACATTTGACATTGTATTCTCAGATGAACTTGTCATTTGTTGTTTAAGAAATTTTAAAGAATTAGAGAATTGAGAATGAGAGAATTATAGGAATTGAGAGAAATGAGAAATTAGTGTGTTGAAATAATGAAAAATGACTCATATTTATACATTTTTAGAAAATTTTTGAAATACCTAAAATGCCCCTAAAATTAGCCATTTTATTACTGTTATTAGGGGTATTTTTGGAATTCCCCAAATTCCTTTTTTTGGGCGTTGGGGGCAGGGAGTCCCAACGGCTAGTAGCTGTCGGGGGGCGGTTGGAACCCTAGGGTTCCATCCGGTTCCAACCGAACCTTACGGTTTCGGATGGAACCATTAGAACCGCTGGAACCGAACGATTCCAACTGTTCCAACCGATAGGTTCACGTTCCGTTCCGGATCCAGAATCGGTTGGACTCGGAATCATCCGTCTTGTTCCTAACCGGTTCAGAATTGGAACCTTGACCAGGTCTATGTACGGAAGATCGAATGGTAGATCCTTGTAACAGATCTCAGAGAATCATATTCAAAAACATAAATAAATCAAGTCACCAAAAGGCTGGTCATATTCGATTTTTCTAAGAGAGAAGGTAGAAACTTTTTAAGGTCGATCCCATAGCCTAAGCCACTTCCGTTATGCAAGGGAAGTCGTTTCCTACATCTGTACACTAAGACAACTAAAAAAAAAAGATTTGTGATTGTGTGTCATTATGTGGACGATATGTTTATTATTGGTAGTAATAATGAAATGATCATATCTACTAAGAAATTATTGACCAGTAAATTTGAAATGAAGGATTTAGGAGTGGCTGATGTGATATTATGAATTAATATTTCTAAAACATAAAAAAAATATGTATTATCTTAAGCTCATTATGTTGAGAAAATACTTGAGAAATATGATAAAAAAAGATATTAACATTGCTAGAACTCTTGTGGATCTAACTCTTTACTTATCAAAGAATAGTGGTGCTAGTGTACCTCAATTAGAATACTTGAGAATCATCGGATGTAACTGTAGGGGTTTTAAGGGGAAAATCCGGTAACGCAGCGGAAAAGCGGAAAATCAGAATTTTCCCATTTCAAAATTTTTCTTGGATCAATTAAATAAAATTATTTATTTAATTACCCAATTATCAAATTCATAAAAATTACACAAGAAACCAAATTTCTTAGTAATTACCGAATTACTCCAATACTTTACAAATTGATCATTTTAGTCCTAAAATTGTCAAATATAATTTTGGATGATTCTAAACCATTTCAAAAATGATTTCCAACATGTCCAACACATCAAAACCAGATTTCAATAAAATCCCTAATTTTTTGCTAATTGCCAAAACCACCCAGAATTTTTCAGTTTTTGCAATTTGGTCATTTTTTGTTCAAAACATGTCAAGATCAAATCCAATCAACTTAAAAATTAATATGCATCATATACACACCATAATACATCACATATATGAAAAGCTCAAAATTTGGAAAGGGTTAAGAACCCTAATTTTATAATTTCTTCAAATTGACAAATCTTATAAAATCAATTAAATCCAACACCTAAATTAGGGGTGTGCATCAGTCAGTTCGGTCGGTTAATCTTTGATTTTTTAACCGAACCAAAAATTTTCGATTAAATAAATGTGTAACCGATTTAACCATATTATGACACATAACCATTAACCAATTTAACCATTATATTTCGGCAGTTTTGGTTAATTCGGTTATTAACCAGTCCAATAAATATAAATTCATCAACTCAACATTCAACAAAGTAATTTAACACAAATATAAATTCATATTCATCAAATTTAATATTTAAACCAATATTATGAAATTTTGGGTTTCTTAATAGCCAATAATTTAATAATTTTCGGTTTTAACAATTTATCTAACAATCGGTCTATGAAATTTTGTTATTTACTTATTTAGGGTTTTGAAGCATGTATATATTTCGGTTAATCGGTCGGTTCGGTTATACGAATCTCATAACCATAACCAAACCGAATAGCCAAAAATTTTAAAATTTTAACCGCAAAAATCGATCTAATCATAATAACCGAACCGTTATAAAAAAATGGGTCAGAACGGTTCGGTTAATCGGTTAAAACCGATTAATGCACACTCATAACCTTAATTCAAACTTTACCACACCAAACAAGTCTCACCATCATGAAACAAATCAAGAACAATTCTAGGTCAACAATGAGTGGCTTAGCAACTCTAGAATGGCAACATGATTATCAAATAATCAAAAGTAAGCCATTGAAACCATTTCAAGCTTACTTTATAAACCATACAGGCTTTCATCTTTCAAACAAGTTCATAACCAATTAAAACACAAACTAAAAGTGTAGAGACAACATCCTAGCAACACATGTTGAAGCTAAGCATGTTAGAAACAGTTTCTAAGTTGAAAGGTTTAAAGAAAAACTTACAAAATCAACAAATTTCCAAGCTTTTCCTTTTGTTCTTCAAACTTTTCTCTCAACTCTTTTGTGTTTGTTTTTGTATAACTTGTTAACCTTAACCTAATAAAATGAAACAAAATAATATATACTCTCCCAATATGCCCTTGGCCGAATTTTGGGATGTAAATACAAATATCTAGATATTTTTTATTTCATTTAAAGTTTGCTTTATCAACTTGCAATTTGAATCATTACACAATTTGATGATTTTCAAGTAGTCAAATAAAGCAACTCAAGGCATCTCCAAAAATATCAAAACTTAAGATATTTATATTTTTAATTAATTTAATTATTTAACAATTAAATAATTAAATATAAATATTTTAAATATATGTATTATATTTACTTTAAATATCAAAATACATATATATTTATGATATATGTCAAATATCACAATTTGACATTTAATTAATGTGTATTTAATAAAATCTATCATTAAATACAAATACACAATAATTAGGAAATGACTATTAGGTCCATTCGCATGTATTTTTTGTTTAACATTTAAACGACTTATAAATAATCAATATTATTCATAAAAGTTGCCCTAGTGCTCTACGAGTATATTTCACTAGTGAGACTCTCTAGATTCAGGCATATCCGTCACGAAATCTAATTTCGTGTCCATAATTTACCCACCCGTAAATTATGACGACCACAAATAAACTCGATGAATCATACAGGCCGAGGTCATGGCATATGTTTAATTCCTCCCTCACAGGTCTCCGGATATATCTCAGAGATATAGATGTAAACGTAAAATCTCTATAGGGACAATCTCGTCGACGTCTCTATTAGCAATCTCTAAAAGAACACTTAGAACTCACTTCTAAAGTGTACCACGAGCTCATGGTTTTTATCTGATTGCTAATTATATATGGACTACATATGATCTGTACACAGAACTGACAGATTCTATCTTGACACACACAGGACACTTTGAGGATCTATCCACACCCAACGAATAGGCGGAGGTCTAATCTGAATAAATCAGTGACGTGACTCTCATCTAAGTGTGGAAGATGTCTCATGTGCCCACAATGGTATCTCAAGTCGAAGAATCACAAATGCTACTCAACCTGAGAAGATTCTTATTGACGTTGGTGTACCATCCATTAAGAATCTTCGGTGATTCATTCAGTGCTTATCCGCTATAAACACCTACACGTCTATACGAGTCTCCAAGACTCATGGTTCATTGAGAAACCATTGGAATCATATATTCCAGTATACGACATGTACCTGTCTCAACGGGTTTACTTTACTGACCAAGTAGTATAAACCTTGACCAAGAACTATCTAAGAATGACAACGTCATGATACAGCTCATGTCAATTGCGACGCTTTTGCAACTGCATCATGACTAATCATTCTAAGGTCAATTATGTCTTTACTATATAAGAAGATATATTATATTATAGAAACTGCTCATTTTATTAATAATAAAACATTTACATAGTATTTACAAGGAAATACAACGGGGAATTGGTGCTCTGAACACCAACCACAACAGTAACACCCCGCCAGAGGTAGGATGCTACTGGTAGGAGACAGAATTGAACCATCTCCGTAAGCCTCTGAATTTACCGAAAATTTGGCATAATGTATCCTAAAAACTGGACAACCTCGATCGCAGTCCAGCATAAAAGGGAAACTAAAAATACATCAAACAAATAAAAGGACCTCAGGTCCACACAAATCTCATCAAAATCATATCCTAAGGGCTCCGCCCACACCATCTATCAGCACTCAAGAGATCTGTGCCCACCACAACATAAACAATCAAAACATTTACTTATATATATATATATATATATACAAACAGCGTGCTCATCATGACAATAAAATATAATCTCAATCCCCCACTTTCTAAAGCTTATCTCAGGACACTTGCGAGGGTGACTACCGCTTGGGTGATCCGCGCCTCGAGCATGACTTCCATAGTTGAAATGGTTGACCGATCATGTATCCAACCTGTAAAACTAGCAAACTGGTTTGGTGTGAGTTATAAGAACTCAATAAGTAACCATGCTAGCACTAAAAACAAAACATACAAGTCATTTACATTAGAAGTTTTTCAGAATTTACAAGTTATTATGAGTCTTAGAATTATCAGCTTCCTATTATCCTTTATATTTTACCTATATCAAATTTTCATATTTACATATTGTCAGTATAGTAATTAGTCATTCAAAGCACACGAAACATAGATTCGAAACCAAAAAAGTACGTCACATAATATTAAAACCATTTCAATGTTAAACATGAAGTCATACATTAATACCTATCACAGTTGAATATCTTTGAAATATCATCAAATCGGTAAATTGAACATTTATCCTTAATACCAAAACCCATTTCTTCAATATCAAAACAATCTTTCCCTAACGTTCTTTAATCTATGATAACCTTAAAATAGCTTAACACTTGGTTTCGTATACATTCACACATACGGTAGCACATTTCTTGTATATACATGCAAATACAATATCGTAATTCTTATACATATAAGTACATACCATTACAACTTGGCAAACACGCTTTATAACCTCTGATATTCACATCGATTTTTGCAGTAAGGGTCGGAGAAGCACTCAGGCATCTTTACAGTCATCACGCAACCAACTAAGAAGCACACTTAACAATCTATACATCAAAGATCGCATCATCCAACAATACATACATTCGGCTGGTTTACACACGCAATGCTCGTACGAGACTCATTATCTATTTTAGAATAGGTATGAGATGAATTTCGTCCGAACGGATTCCTAACCAGCTCGACTAGTATACCACGAAATCGTCAACCAATTAAACCTACATTCATGCATACATATCACGACACACCAAACTCATCGCACAACTTTTCATACATAAGCACATCCAAAACAAACACTCTAAAACTTCATTCAACACTCACGTACATACACATGTTTTAAACATACGAATATACATATTACTTCAATTTCACACGTATCATAGTCTTTATGCATATACAAATACACGTTCATATACGTATACCTTTCCATATTCATTTATATACATTCGTTTATATCGATACAGGTTCATACCATTACATACATCCATACAAATACATACCATTACAAGTCCATATAGTTACATGCATCAATACATACATGTAGCCATTAAACTCATCAATCTTTTCAAAATACATATCATAGCATTATCCTTGAACATTCTACTTCAAGACACATCAATACATACATTACATATATATATACATACATACATACATACATACATATATACATACATACATACATCATCATCAAACTACTCACTTCATATCATAGCAATAATGAAAATCCTTACCTGTGAAGGTCGACTACCTAACTATACATAATCACGAAATTCTTTCTCGATACTACCTCTTATATATTCTCGTCTTAATATAAACACTTCAATCATTTATATATATATATATATATATATATATATATTTAATCATAAATCAACATTCAAGCACTCATCGCATGGGTTACTTACCTTGCTTCGCAAGCACTCCGGGTCCTAGTCACATCTGTCAAAATAAATAGCGAAATGCCGTTAGAATCACGATTTACGAAGTTCTCGACTAATTTATGAAGAAATCTCAACTTTACAAGAACAACCAAATCAAGTTCGTCTTTAATAATTTCAGTTTCAATGGTCTTAAATCATAATTACAAATTAATACAGGCCACTAGTTAACATGAACTCTCGATTTAAGCATTTTTGAAAAATCTTCCGAAAAAGTTTCCGCAAACGCTACGGAAGGGTTTTGAATCCTCCGAACCAATCCGGATTTATCCAAACATGTTCGTAATATCATATATAACTCATAACTATTGTTAAAATGAAAACACATTATTACTATTGGGGTTGGTGCTCAGAGTGCCAATCCGGAGCGTATTTATGTCCGATTCAAAAATACGAACAATTTCATTTTCCATAATATTACTAATTTAATGGTATCACCCTTGTCTTTTATACACGTATTCAATCTAATTACGATTATATATCTGATTATGATTAGATCCAAACTAAATCTGGTTTAGTGATACGTTATATTAGACAAAGACCCTAGGATTTACAATATAGTGCACAGTTACAACGTAGTTTGTAATTGACATTGGGAATCACACTATTAGATGTATATCCTCAAATAAAGTTCCTGGTCAAGATTTACTAACACGGGTCGGTTAGTAAAATCCGCTAAGACCAGTACATGTCGTATATCGTGACTTGGTCCGATGGTTTATCCCAGTGAACTATGAGTCTCAGGAGACTCGTATAGACATGTATGTGTTTATTTGGTAAACAGTGAATGACTCACTGAAGATTTCCTAATAGATGGTACACCAACGTCAATAGAAATCTTCTCGAGTTGAGCGAGCATAGTGGTCCTTCGACTTGAGATACCACTGTGGATATATGAATTATCCTCCACACTTTGATGGCCATCATGTCACCGATCTATTTAGATCAGACCTCCGCCTATTCGTTGGGTGTAGACTGATGCTCATGATTTCTTGTGTGTATCAAGAGTGGACCCGTCAGTCCTGTGTACAGGGAATAGGCATCATGCACGTTTTTGCGATCTAGTAAATCCATGGCCGTGGTATAACTTCAGAAATCAGTTTCGAGTGTTATTTATAGATCGTAAATTGAAAGTCGACTATATTATACCGAAAGGGTTTGACGTTTTTATCTATACCTCATGTATAATATGGATAGCCTGTGACAGAGGGATTATACGTATGCAATGACCTCGACTTGCATAGTTTAGCGAGATTATATGTGGTCCTCATAATTCATGAGTGGGTGAATTATGGATATGGAATTGGATTTCGTGACGGATAAACCTACACTTAGAGAGTCCCACAATATGAAGTGTACTCGTTGAGCAGTTGGGCAACGCGTTATGAATAATATAGAATATTCATAATACTTCATCGGATTAAATGAGTTAATTCGAATCGTTTAATCGGTTAAATGATAACACATGCATTATGAGATTTTGGCCAATCATAATTATTGTGTATTTGTATTTGATACATAATATGATTAGATACACATTAATTAATCGTCAAATGAGATTTTGACACATGCCATTAATATATGTATTTGTTATTTATTGTAAATAAAAATACATATATAATAATTATTATTTTGATTAATTATTTATATATTTAAATGTTAAATATTTAAATGATTAAATAATATCTATATTTCATAAATTTTATGAAATATGGCTAATTATTATTTGTACACATGGCATGATTTAATTAAACTTTATTTGTACAAATTTGATTTGTTAAGATAAAGTTTAATTTAATTAATTGATTTAATTTTTCCAAATGGATAAAATTGCCCTTTAAAGTCGACTAAGGGGATTTTAAATTAAATTTTTTTTATCTTGTTCTTTTATTATCTACCACATCCGAAACCTAGCCCAAAAATAACTCCCAAATTTCCTTTGAAGATTCATGGAGAAAAAGAAGAAAAATCAAGAAAAAAAGGCTAAGAAATTGGAGGATTAAAGGTAATTCTACAAACCCTTAAGCTTTGTAATTGTGTTACTTATTTCTTGATGATCTAGTGAGATCTAGGGTTTCTTCTTTTCACAAATGTTGGGGCTTTTGGTTGTGGTGGATGAAATTGGAAGTGATGAAGCATGTGTGGTGACTTTGATTGGTGTTTTGATTAATTTGATTAATCTTGAAAATTTGGATTTGAAGCATGAAAAATGGCATTTTCGGTTTCTGGATCAGATCTGGAATCATTCTATTTTTGGTGATGAAAATGATTCTTATGAATGTATTATATGTGTTTTGGGTGATGGAACAGTTGTCAAAAATTGTTTCGGAGTTGAAATAAACGAAAACGGCGAAAAACGGCATTACCGGTGACTTTTGAGGCAACCGGGTGACAGCTACCCAAACAGTGAATTCGTCACTGTTCGGGAAGCCCATGAACTGCTCTAACACTATTGGGGCTGACCTGGGCAGTTCCCATAAGTGTTGGGTTGTCGGTTCGGTCAAAAATGTATTTTAAGCCATTTTACAGAAAAACATTTCGCGACATTTCTTAGTTGTTTATGTCGTTATTTGATATCGAACAAATGTTTTTAGGTGAAATATGAGTAAATTATTCATATTAGATATTGAATAATTTTTTCGGTAATTTGAAAAAGTTTTAAAATTATGATTTCGCCTGAACCGCGCTTTCGCCGCGCTCTTCGCGCAAAATCCCAACAAAAATGGTATCAGAGCAGGTCTGATTCTTCATCAATTACATTAGTCATGTTTGATATATGATATGTAATCCAATTTTAAAGTTCACATATGCATATGATCTATATATGTTTCTTGACTTTTTGGTTCTACGCTAATGGAAATGTGACAAATATTTAATGGTTAAATTGAGTTATATTTTCTATAGGTAGAATTAAATTGTTTAGAAAGTGATTTAGATTAAAATTATGCATTTGATGTAGAGTGTAGCTTCCTGAGGAAAATCCCCGCTTAGAAATAAGGTTGTAAAGTGACGTGTATTGGATACATATTTCTATAACTGCATCCGAGATCGTGCCAAAGCTATGAGAGTGTAGGTTATGGGATTTTATCCATGCCGGTTGTATATTGATACTAGACAAATTCAAGTGAAAGTGGAAATCCTGAACGTGCCAAAGCTGTCAGGACTACATCGGTAGCTTGAGTTTGTCATTGACAAGTGAAGCCTTGATACGCCTCCTAGTGAACGTGCCAAAGCTGTCATAATGAGAAATGGTTAGGACCAAAACCATGAGTCACTTGTGAGTGATTGACAATGAGTTGTCTACCTAATAAATATATGTAGGCGAGATCGTGCCAAAGCTGTGAGTCGAAATATATTCATGGGATCCTACTCTCACTATGAAATTTGATTTAATTATCAGATTCCCGTTGTCCATTGGGGATTACGATATTACGAGAAGTAGTGGGAAACACTGCTGGGTTAAAAATCCATAACTAAGGCATTGCGTAATTTTATGGAAAATTCTGCTTCGTTTTCCTTTTATTCTATATTGTTTATAGAATTATACTTCTAATCCACTGCATGCTTATTATTTGAATAGGTTTTCTGACTTTACTTATGGTTGCGTATTTCTAGAATAGGTTTTAGAATGACAGTAGACTTAGATATTGTTAGATTAGTTCAAACCATCGGGGAACTGTTGTTCCGATTTTCTTGAAAAATCAAGATGGTTAGTAACTAAGTCACAATAAGTAATCTAAATATATATCTATTATGGATATAGTTATCTTGTAAGAATAGTTTCTTGTGCATTAATAATTGACACGAATCAGTTCATGTCTCGAGATTCTTGACTGACATTAAGAAAACCCCTTTAGTATTTGTTTATCTTATAATGAAGTTTCCTGGCTTTTAGTGACTTTTAGAAGTCACGTGTCTGACACAGTTTGCTAATCAATTATTTGCAATTGTTGTAAATAATTGAACGTAAATTATAAAGCTTAAGAAATGTGATGTATATACTTGTGTATAGAGAATATCGATTCTCACAATACGACAACTGTAGGTATTGGATACCAGAACTCTCGTCTAGTTATTTAAAATAATATTTAATAACTGTTTTGATATTTGATATTAGAACTTGTGACTATTGGATAGTTACTTGTTCTATATAAATAGTTGTTACATATTTTAAGACGACTAGTAGTGTCATTAATGAAAAGATAAACATTAAGAAAAATATTCGGTAAAATAAATAACTTAGAACTGTGCTTTATGAGATTTTATCATAAAAGCATTAGATGTTTATTCCTTATGGTAAAGGATGATCTGATACGAGATCACACCATATATCTTTATCCATTTAATGAATATTATATTAAGGATATGATTAAATCTCATTCAACTAATGATCGTCATTGGACCACAAATTTATTAAACTAATACATTGGATGTATGTAGTTTAATAAATTAAAAATTGTCTAGATAGTTTTCTTTACTCCGTAACTTAGTTAATGGATTGTCATGAATGAGTTGTGTTTCTATAAAGTCTATATATATTGAACGTCTTGAATGGTTCGAGAACTTTCAATATGTTTCTGATGAAATGCGAATAGAATATTTTGAATGGTTTAAAGATATTCTATTTGTAGTGTTGAAAGCTATATCTTTGAAATTCATTGTGAGTCTTTAAATTGTTCGAAGATGTTTGATATGATCAAACACATGAATTTAAGGCAATTAGTTCTAAATTTATTTAATGACTGTGATTCTTACTCAATATTAAATTTCCACGATTCCATCTTGATGGAATTGGTCAGTGGGAGTAATTGAATCTTATATGATTTGATTCGTTGATATTGAGTGTTACCGAATTGGTTTTCAATACTCTTGGGGTTATGCTCCAATAACACTAATTCATCTCTTTAATTAAGGTTCCATTCATTCATACAATTACATATATAATATGTATAGTAGAAAATTCGAATCTTGAAAAGTTTGAGATTTGAAACTTTCTTTTGTATAATTGTTATATAATTGAAAGTACTTGCGCCTCAGAGGTACAAGTAGGTTTATCATTTATTCTATTTGATAGAATATCTTTTCTACGATCCCTAGTAATAAAATTGTTTTATTACTTAGCGTGTAACATCAGATGTTAATAATTGTAGAAATGACTTGACTTAGTGAAGTCAAATGTGAGAGTGATAAACTGTAATGGAACGACATAATTAATAAGATGAAATGACCCTTAGAAAATTTCCGTATAAGTCTAATAGGATGTCAGAATCATTTACAAAGTATTTGATACTTAATGATTCTGTTGTTTTCTTATCAAAGAAAATTATCCTATAACTTATAGTGGGAGCGATATTTGATATCGATTTCGGAAGTTAGCATTGAACCATAGATCTAAAATTATCTATAGCTTACTACGATAAGGTTTTGAACTTGATTGAGCTTTCGTTATGAATTGTTCATAAAATGTGCAAATTATTTGCGCAGCAAAAGCAAGGTGAGCTTGATAAAGGTTTGACTTTTATAGTATGACAATGAGAAAGGTTATCCTCAATATTCTATTGTAGATTCTGAGAATTCATGTCTCTAGTCGCACTAATTGAACAATTAAAGATCTGTTGGTTACTGTTGATATTAAACTTTGTATTTTGGCTAAAGAATGCAAAGTGGCGTTCTTGAGTGATTTCTTCGAATGAGAGATCCGTCGTGATTTCTTTGTTTGAAGAGTTCATTCTAGAATAGCCCTAGAGTTTGTATTCTGCTGAGATCACAGTTTGATATACTAACTTATAGAGCCTATTGTAAACTCATGTGAGCTTTCCGAAAATCTGTGTTCTCTAATTTTGATATAGTCGGATTGTCTGATTTTATCAAAGCATAGAGAATACATATTTGATAGTAGGGTCAATGAGAGAGTACAAATTTCTTTCTAGGGTTATATATTCTAACTACATTATCATTATTAAAGTAATAATGAGATGTTAGTGAAGTAAAACGTTTACTTAAGTTTTATTTTCTCCGTGTAAGCAGTGAGAATAGTCTCTGATATATTTGATATAAAGTTTTATATATGATATGAAACTAAGAGACTTGTGAGATACTCTCATTAGTCACGTATTAGATATGATCTAATAAAGGACACAGTAAGGCTATCTGTATGACAGTTAGTAGAACTGTTTGACAGTTAACATTTCTTTTATATATATATATATATATAGTATCTATCTTTCGTAAAGGATGATTCCTTTTGTCGAAAGAGAGATTGATTGGAATGTCTAGTCAATCTTATGCATCATAGGATGATGCCGTTATGAATACTATATTATGTGCGATTAAAAATATCAATTTAATCGTAATTGTTACGAGTTATTTTGATATGCTGCAGTCCATATGATGAGTCTTGAAACATGTTCTTTGTGATCTTTGATATATTAAGAACGAGTTTCTTATTCATGGAGAATTTAGTCTGCAACCATAAAGTTAGATTACTTTTGATCCTAATTATGGCATTAGATGGTCTATGTCATATAAAGTCAGAAAGGATGCAGTGGGAGTGTTACTAATGATTCTACTGTACTAGTGGAATCAGTTGCAACTTATGAAGTATTGACTTATAAAGTTGCATAGTGACCATATAGATTAGAAATTTTCATATTAGTGTAGTGCTTGCGGATGTCTCATAGTATTTGGATTTGATATCTAAATACATAGACAACTCAGTAGCTATAGCACAATACTGATATATCGTCTGAGTCATATTGATATGGAATTTGGATTCTACGAAATATGAATGATGCAGGTTAGGGAAAACGATTGAGTTTGTTAGACGGACTCAATTTGTTAAAGCGGGCTTACTTGTTGTTGCCTACCTCTTGAGTGCCAGGTGTGCTCTTGAAGGCCACGGTATGTGATACACATTGAGATGTGTATATGATATTGTGGATTGGAACTAGAGCAAGTGGGAGAAATTGTTAGGGTTGGTGCTCAGAGTGCCAATCCGGATCGTATATATGTCCGATTCATAAATATTAGCAATTCCATTTTCCATAATATTACTAATTTAATGGTAGCACCATTGTCTTTCATACACTTATTCGATCTAATTACGATTAGATATCTGATTATGATTAGATCGAAACTAAATCTAGTTTAGTGATACATGTATATTAGACCATGACCTTAGGATTTACAACATAGTGCGCAGTTACAACGTAGTTTGTAATTGACATTGGGAAGCACACTATTAGATGTATATCCTTAAATAAAGTTCATGGTCAAGATTTAATAACACTAGTCGGTTAGTAAAATCCGTTAAGACCATAACATGTCGTATATCGTGACTTGGTCCGATGGTTTATCCCAGTGAACCATGAGTCTCGGGAGACTCGTATAGACATGTAGGTGTTTATTTGGTAAACAGTGAACGACTCACTGAAGATTTCTTAATAGATGGTACACCAACATCAATAGGAATCTTCTCGAGTTGAGCGAGCATAGTGGTCCTTCGACTTGAGATACCACTGTGGATATATGAGTTATCCTCCACACTTTGATGGCAGTCACGTCACCGATCTATTTAGATCAGACCTCCGCCTATTCGATGGGTGTGGACTGATGCTCATGATATCTTGTGTGTATCAAGAGTGGATCCGTCAGTCTTGTGTACAGGGCATATGCATCATCTACGTGTTTGTGATCTAGTAAATCCATGGTCGTGGTATAACTTCGGAAATCAGTTCCGAGTGTTATTTAGAGATCGTAAATTGAAAGTCGACTATATTATACCGAAAGGGTTTGACGTTTTATCTATACCTCAGGTATAATATGGATAGCCTGTGACGGAGGGATTATATGTATGCAATGACCTCGACTTACATAGTTTAGCGAGATTATATATGGTCGTCATAATTCATGAGTGGGTGAATTATGGACACGAAATTGGATTTCGTGACGGATAAACCTAAACTTAGTGAGTCCCACAATATGAAGTGTACTCATGGAGCACTTGGGAAACGCGTTATGAATACTACAGATTATTCATAATACTTCATCGGATTAAATGAGTTAATTCGAATCGTTTAATCGGTTAAACGATAACACATGCATTATGGGATTTTGGCCAATCGTAATTATTGTGTATTTGTATTTAATACATAATACGATTATATACACATTAATTAATCGTCAAATGAGATTTTGACACATGCCATTAATATATGTATTTGTTATTTATTGTAAATAAAAATACTTATATGATAATAATTATATTAGTTAATTATTTAGATATTTAAATGTTAAATATTTAAATGATTAAATCATATCTATTTTTCATAAATGTTATGAAATATGGCTAATTATTATTTGTACACATGGCATGATTTAATTAAACTTAATTTGTCCAAATTAATTTGTTAAGATAAAGTTTAATTTAATTAATTGATTTAATTTTTCCAAATGGAAAAAATTGCCCTTTAAAGTCGGCTAAGGGGATTTTAAATTTTTTAAAAAAAATTATCTTCTTCTTCTATTGTCTACCACAGCCGAAACTAAGCCCAAAAATAACTCCCAAATTGCCTTTGATAATTCATGGAGAAAAAGAAGAAAAATCAAGAAGAAAGGCTCAGAAATTGGAGGATTAAAGGTAATTCTACAAACCCCTAAGCTTGGTAATTGTGTTACTTGTTTCTTGATGATCTAATGAGATCTAGGGTTTCTTCTTTTCATAAATTTTGGGGCTTTTGGTTGTGGTGGATGAAATTGGAAGTGATGATGCATGTGTGAAGTGATTTGGATGGAATTAGTGTAATTATTGTCCAATTTAGTCATTTGATGACATGTTGCCATTCTAGAGTGTTATGAACACTCTTGCAATGCCTATAATTGTTCTTGGGTGGTTCATGTTTGGTGACTTTGATTGGTGTTTTGTATAATTTGATTAATCTTGAAAATTTGGATTTGAAGCATGAAAAATGGCATTTTCGGTTTCTGTATCAGATCTGGAATCATTCTATTTTTGGTGATGAAAATGATATCTTATAAATGTATTGGATGTGTTTTGGGTGTTGGAACAATTGTCGGAATTTGTTTCGGAGATGAAATAAGCGAAAACGGCGAAAAACGGCGTTACCGGGTGACTTTTGTGCCAACCGGGTGACGGCTGCCCAAACAGTGAATTCGTCATTGTTCGGGCAGCTCATGAACTGCTCTAACACTATTGGGGCTGACCTGGGCAGTTCCCATAAGTGTTGGGTAGTCGGTTCAGTCAAAAATGCATTTTAAGCCATTTTATGGAAAAACATTTTCGTAAATGTTTCGCGATGTTTCTTAGTTGTTTATGTCGTTATTTGATATCGAACAAATGCTTTTAGGTGAAATATGAGTAAATTATTCATATTAGATATTGAATAATTTGTTTGGTAATTTGAAAAAGTTTTAAAATTACGATTTCGCCCGAACCGCGCTTCCGCCACACTTTTCGCCCAAAACCCCAACAATTACATGCAAACAAACCCACTTTTAACGAAACTTACATATTCTATCAGATTGATCAAACTCGTTTCGTTTTCACTCAGATTCTACCAAATGCACATATTCAATATACTAATACTCAATCAATTCTATTTATATCATTACGGTACGCTACGAAGCTACTAGATACATCCGAACATTTAACAACAAACTTGAAATTTGTGGATTTTTACCGAGAGGTCTTACCAAGATTTCGAGGCCATATATGGACACCAAACCATCCCACGAACGCGCTGGAATCGATGGAATTCCGATCGGAGTTACTATTCACTATTAATCACTATTCATCTGAATCTTCCTTCCTCGTTTCACGTGCAACCATGCACAGAACGGAAAATCCGTCACTGTCAACTTGTAGTACTCTCTGATAGCTTCGATTTGGTGGGGGGCTCGGGCTGTGAAATGAAGCTACGAGGCGGGATCGAAAAACCCAAACTAGGGCCTATCTCCTCTCATTCGCGCAGTTGACGGCGTCCTGGGGGCTGCCGCCGGCCCCCACAAGGTGGCAGGGTAGCCGGCGCCCCCTCTGGCCGGTCACGGTACTTTCAAGAAATATCTGGAATTTACATTCATACCCCGAAAATTACAATCAGACCCCGTCATGGTACTTTCTATAAATTTAATATTTTTGAAGCTCTTCTGATACAAATTTCGAAAAGTGTTCAACACGAAAGTTGTTCACCTCAGAAAAATGAGTCCGATGGTTTTAAAATCAGCTCAATCGGAATTCGTTTGCTATCTTTTTAGCCGAGACAAGATACTTTTACGTGTATAATAATAAAATCTGAAATCGAGTAACCAGTTCTTGAAACCACGCGTTTTCCAACACGACGAATCTTCTCTTTAAAATATTCCAATCTATTTCCCAACACATAAACTCTGATTTTTGATTACCATCCCGTTCCAAATCCTTAACTGTAATTCGGAAACATTCCGGCACTGTTTCGAAAAACTCAGGATATTACATCGGAAGCATGATATATCTCATTAATTACACACAATCAAATATCTCTCAAGCCGTAAACAGACTTACTAGATATATGAGTAATTCTGGACATAACCATTGGAAGACTATAATAAGAGTACTAAAGTACCTAAGAGAAACCTCAAAATACGGTTTGCATTATACCAAATTTCATGTTGTTTTTGTTGGACAATTATGACCCATAGCGTCACTATTTGTACAGATCATGGTGTTGTTGTACAAATTAACTATGCGACAAAGGAAATTGCTCTCTTATCATTTGTGATTAGATCACCAAGATGCATAAATGATAGGAGGTCCATATGATTATTTCCTGGATTGAGATGATATGAGACAGTATCAATCCACGAAGGTTTAATCATTAAATATCCCTAGTCAGAGTATTATCGAGATTGGACATCGATAATGCGTAAAAGACTTATTACACTTGTGCGCGTTGTGAGGGCATAACGACATAGTTCTCATATATTTGGGTATAAGATACTCATGCAAGTGTAGTAGGAGGTTGTGTTTTACCGATGGTACGGAAAACAACTTCACTATGGATAGACCCCTCATAATTCTATTGGTAGTATGACTATGTGTCAATGGAAGTCCGAAATCAGGGTAGGTGTATTTGGTCTTAACCTGAGACTTGCACCGCTAATACTTGTAACAATCAATATACTTTGGTTTTAGGTCGTCCAGGGCTTTAACAGGTTCTGTGTACACCTCTACTGGGTATATTGAGAATCGTAGTGTGTTGGGTGTGATGTCAAGACGGAAGTATCACTACAGTCATATTGGAGATGATGGTCACATAGATACGGGACTGGTTCTCTTATATGCTGGCAGCTATCGGGATATTATTGTTGGAAATGGTGATCGAGCACCATTCACTTTTGTATGAATATTTGATATTTATGCAATATAATATTTATTTTATCATGCTTATTTATTTATTAATATGGTAAAACTCTTACTTTATTTATATAATGTAAATCTAATTGTTAGATTACTCTAAGAGTTAGAGATTTCGAGTTACACTCGAAACCTTATATGAATTTAGTAAAGACCCAAGAGTTACTACATATGGTGATATAGTTGCAAGAGTTTCAAATGGTGTTGAGAAATATCACGCATTCTCTCGAATATAAATTATTCATAGTCTAGATAAATTGACATGGGTCGGTCATTATATTGGTAAGACTAGTGCATTGTCTATATATGTAATGGACATATGGTTTGTCTCAACAGACTGTGAGCTTAGCGGAAGTTCGTATAGAAATGCAGATATTCATTAGTTGAATGAATATTGAATTAATAAAAGATGACTAATAGATATTCCATAAAACTGTCAATAGTTATCTTTTCGAGTTGAGTAGTTATTGTGGTCCTTTGACTTGAGACACCACGGTGGTCTTGTGAGTGATCCTCTGTGCCTGATACCATGCATGTCAGAGACCTTTCATGGTCTTGCCTCTGGATGACTATTAGGTATAGACCGATGCTCACGAAGACCGGTGTGTGTTAAGATGAGGATTCGTCAGTCCATATGGTTGGATTTTATTTCCAGAAATTTTCAGAATATATTCCAGAAATCTTTTGGCCGAAAGTTCGTTGAAGAAATTGTTTCTTTAACATTATAAATAATATTCAAAAAGAGTTTTGCTATATTATTTATTAATGGAATATAAGGATAAAAATTTCATATATTGAGTAGATAAGGTTTTGACAGTATAACTATAACCTTACTCAATTGGAAATGCTGATGACGAAGGGATTATACATTAGCGTTTTAACCTCGACTTGTATGGTTCGACGTGTCGTGTTGTTTAGTCATGATTTGTAGGTGGACAGACCTTCATGAAATATGTAAATAAGTATATGAGATATATATGTATATATATAAATAACAACCGAACGTGAGCCTAGAGAGTTCCATTATATTGAGTTTACTCGTTGAGCACTAGGGCGACCTTTCGTCAAATGTTGACAAAGTATTTTTTGGGTTTTTAGGATTAATTGTTTAATCCGATAATTGATGAAATGAATTGAATTAATTAATTTTATATCAAGAGTTGATATAATTTTTTTTATTGTATAATAAATGTAAATTTGATTTACATTAAATTAGTAATTATTTTGTGAATTAATTTAATTGTTAAATTAATATACAAAATTAGTTACTTGATTTATGCAAATAAAGGTTTTAATTAATTAAAGTAACTTTAGTTAATGTAATTGAATGTTTTTAGTTAAAGTAACTAAAATCTTTTAATTGCAATTTAGTTACCTTGGTTGGTGAGATAATTTTAACTTTGGTTAAGTTAATTTTTTAAATGAGTAGTGTAGGGAAAAGATTCCCTTTTACCATAGTTTAAATTTAATGGCTATGATTTGTTTTTGTTTTCTTTAATTTTATTAATAAAATCAAAAGCATTTAATGGAAAAAGTAATTGGCTTCACTTTTTTTTTTTTTTCTCTCTGCCCGAAAATAGATTAAAAGAAGAAACAATTACTCTTTTTCATATATAGCTACTGCCAAGCAAAAAAAAAAAAAAAAGCAACCCCTCACTGCCGATTTTGAAAAGGGAAAAAAGCTTTTGTTTTGTTTTTGGTTTTGCTCTCAAATCAAGCCAAAATCTCACCATATATTACCCTACAAAAATCAAGTTAATGGTTAATTTGTGTTCTTGAAGCTTGGATTTTTCCTAGGGTTTAAGAGTTAAATTTTGGGGAAAATCTTGTTGCCATTCTTGAGTGATCAAACCACCTTTTGATCAATTTTTTCTTGGAGAAGCTCAATTTGGTGGAGGAAAAAGGGATTTGAAAGGACTCAAAGCTTGGAGAAATTGGAAAAGCTTGGAGGCAAAAGTTTCAATCAATTGGAAAAGCTTGGAGGCAAAAGTTCCAATCAATTGGCAAAGCTTGTGGTAAATTTAATTTGTAAATTTATTGTTCAAATTCTTGATGATTGTTGTTGAGAAAAATTGTTGTGAATTTGTTGGATTAATAGAAAGCATGTTAGTGAGGAATGAGAAGCATTTGAGTGTTGAAAATTAGTATATAGTTGATATGTTAATTTTGAATGCTTGGATTAATTTTTTCAAGAGTTGGAAAATTATTTTGTATGCTTGAATTAATTTTTTCAAGTGTTGGAAAATTAATTTTAGTATGTTTGGATTATTTTCAATTGTTGGAAATAATTAGGATGCTTAGTTTTAATTTGTCAATAGTTGATAAATTGATTAAAGTGTGTTAAAATTTTTAAATGGACTTATGGTAATTTTTAATACATGAAAATGTTTTAGTGCATCGGAAATTTTAAGTTTGTAATTAAAAATTTTAAACCCACTTTTTAAGGACTGCCGAAAATTAAGACAAAAAAAAAATATTTTACTCGCTCGCGATTTGATCTCGGGCGGGTTTCCGCTGCGCTCGGTTTTGTCCTTTCCTCAAACAACAAGTGGTATCAGAGCGATACGTGCTTCTAATTTTTCATGTTCCTTACAATTTTTCCCAATGTTATAAAATGCCCATGCATACATTTAATTGTGAATTACATGTTTTAGGCATTTTTGGACATGCATACATTTTATATATTTGTATGCATTTGACTTTGGAAAAATCTCTACGCTAGATTATTAAGTGTCATTATTTTAGTTGAAAATATGACATGGTCCGGCTTGTCTATACGGTGTTAGTGAAACCATTGTGATTATTCCCAGTATTGCTAAAGCGTGAGGGATTGGTTATAATATTTTCTACTATTCCGGTTAAGCATAAGATGAGTCGAATTTAAGAGAAAGTATTATCCAATATTGCTAAAGCGTGAGGTTAATATTAGTATCTTACTTTCGGCAATAGGCAAGTTGATCTGAAAATTGAACTATCCAATATTGCTAAAGCGTGAGGATGAGATTCGATTTAGGACCAAATGTAAGAGTTGCATGAGATGCAATTGACAATAGTTGTCTACTTCTCGAATTTACAAAGGTCAATATTGCTAAAGCATGAGATTTGCGTAAATGTCAAGAAGGATCTACTTTGCTTTGTGAGATTTAAGAGTTAAATTTCTGTATTCTTGTTTGTAGAGATTATAAAGAATATGTAGACAATGCGAGGGCACTTTATAGAAAAAGAAAATCCATATTCTATTTAGTGTTTTTATCATGAAATTTAAATATTAATTTCTGCTTTATTTTATCCTTGTGTAGATAAAAATGTCTTTGTCGAACCCACTTTCGCGTATACTTGATATGCATAGGCTCCAGGGTGCTGTTAACTATAATGTTTGGCTCATGAATCTCTGAATTCTTTGCCAAGCGGAGCAACTTGAATATGTTCTTGATCGTCCAATGCCCGCAGGGGTTTCAGATAACGCTTTAGATGAAGAACGTGAGACGTTCATCAAATGGAAGGATGATGATCGGAAAGTCCGGTCATACATCTTGGGATCTATGGTGCCGGAACTACGAGGAAGTATATGCCGATGCCTGATTCCGATCCATTTTGATGCATATGAAGGAACTATTCAGTGATCGACCACAGGTAGAGATGCATAGGGTAGCTGTCGAGCTTTTCCATACTTTCCTCCCGAAGGGAAAACCTGTTAGCCCACATGTGATGAGGCTAATAGACTGTATCGAAGAGCTTGAAAGGATGGATATTCCTATTGATAACCGCCTCGGGAATAGTGTGATTCTCGCATCTCTTCCTAAGTCTTTCAATGACCTTATCATTAACTTTAACATGCATAAGATGCTTCCCACCTATTCTGAGTTGCACAATATGTTGCTGACGGCTCAAGAAGACATGAATAAGAATAGTTCTGCTTTCATGGTCACTGGTGGTTCTTCTTCTGGACCTTCTCAGGCTTCTCATAAGCCGGCAGGGAATAAATAGAAAAAAAAGAAGAAAGTTAAAGGTAAAGGTCCAAAGGTTGCTTCCGCAGGGGTTTCTAAGCCAAATGTGAAGACAGATGCTGCAAAGGGAAAATATTTCCACTGCGACATGCTTGGACACTGGAAACACAACTGTCCGAAATATTTAGCCTCTTTGAAGAAAGCTCCCTCAGGTATTTGTTTTCCTATTATTGACAATACACTTGCTTTTGACTCTAGTTCGACTTGGGTGTTGGACACCGCTTGTCCCTCTCACATTTGCAATTCGTTGCAGGATCTGAGGGAAACTATAAGATTGAAGCCGGGAGAGATCCATCTGCGAGTAGGGAATGGAGATTCTCTACAAGTTGAAGCAGTATGAATTTTGTTTTTGAAACTCTCTGATGAATGTAATATTAAACTTAATAACTGTTATTTTGTGCCGACTATGATACGGCAAATCATCTCACTTCCTATACTTGACAGCGAAGGATTTCATGTAAATATTAAAGATGGTCTTTTGAATTATATGATAATGTGAATGTTTTACTTGTTTCATGTCCCATGGTTGATGGTCATTACATTCTTACCGAAAATCGTGATGTCTTTAATATAGAGAAATCTAAAAAGGAAAAGATCAGAAGAAATAAATAACACAGATGTAGACAACAGAACCTGGGCGACGCTGTTCTAGGCTCGCGGCCTAGTTGGGAAGTACGAAATAACATGGAGTCGCCACCCGGTGTGAACCGGGACAAAGATTTAAGGCCGCACTCACCCCTCGCAAGGGAAGACCTCAACCGTTGGGTTCGAAATGGTCCCTTACTTATGTCACTTGTGATGATATAATTTGTGCAATGAACTAACCAAGTCTACTCAATAATCATGCTCAAGGGTACTTAGATCTAACATGCTTTCATCCAAATAATTCCACGCATGTAACACAATGAGCATATTGAATCATTAAAGCAACATGTATAAATCATTATCCTAACACATCATAAACTAATAATATGCATAAGGAACAACCTAAATATGCTTTAACAAATAAATAACAACTAAATTATGCCATGCTTTAAATAATAAACGAATAACCTAAAGACTATAACATGCTCAAATACAAATTTGGATGAGACGAGATGTGTGTATCTTAAGTGGTACGTGGCATTGTATCCCGAATGCAGACCATATTACCGTCCATTCGGAATCAGCTATGGAATTTATGTCCGGGTTTCCATCCGATATACCACAAAAGGGAACACATATCCCGTTCATCCAACAATCACATCATGCCTCAAACGACTCTCATGCAATTATATATCAAGATAAATAAACAAAAATAAAGAAGATAAGTAAAAAGGGTGCCCTCAGGTCTAACCTCTTTTGTCGTCTAAGAAAGGTTGTTACACGTCCGTTGGAAGGGAGATTGATCCGATGCTTTTCCGATTTGTCTACTCAATGTCTTTCCTCGCTGCTTTGATGCTCGGGCTGCTGTTTCAAGTCCGTTTCACTGCTGTTTCGCTGCTACATTTCAGGTCATTGTCTTGGTGATTTAGTGGACTGTTTTGAGTGATTTTGAAGGCTAATGGAGCTGCGGTTTTGAGGGGTTTTCTAGGTGATTTTAGGGCTGTTTTGCTGGCTAAAGTCGCAGCCAAAACTGACCATAACAGAAGGTGAAGATGTGGCAGTTCAAGGTGCAGTGGGGGCGTTTTTGGGGACTGTTTTGGGGCTGGAAATGGGGCTGTGTTTGGAGGGTGTTTAGTGCGACTTTAGGGCTGTGAATAAGGTTTATTTGAGGGTGTTTTAGGGCTGTGAATGGGGGCTGGAACTCGGCAATGGAGGGTTAAGTTTAGGGCTTGGGCGTGAAGGGTGTTGATGATGGAGGGAAGGTGCGGAAATGTAGGCTATTGGATCTTGAAGGTGCGGCAATGGAGGCTTTAGGGGGATGATTGGGCGTGTAATGGTGGCTTAAGAGAGTGCTTTAGGCGTGTGAGAGAGATGTATGGGCTAGGTTTGTGAACGGGGGCGTGAGGTGTTGCTTGAGGGGCAATATGGGCTGTGACGTGAGGATCAGGTGTTGCTTGAAGGTAACAGGAGAGTGTGCGCAGGGTAATGTGGCGTGGAGGAGTTGAGAGAGAGCTGAGCGTGGGGTCCTTGGCAACGTGAGTGTTGATGCGTATTTGGCTTGAAGTTTGAGTGGAGGGCAGTAAGTGGGTTTTGTGTTTGACGTGAATTGGAGGCTATTTGTGAGGGTTTAATCTTTGTGTGTTTCTTTTGTGAGAATGAGTCAGCCCGCCAGGGTTTGGTTTATGTGGAGAAGGGTTATTTTTATAGGCCAAGGGAGGAGGTTTACCTTGTTGGAGAAGAATAGGATTTGTGTATTAATTGGGGATATCTTTTAATTTAGTATATGATAAGGAAATCTTTTAATTAGGGGAATTGATTTGATTTGTTCTTTTTAATTAAGGATATGATTTATTTAAATTGGTAGGTGATTTAATTAAATTAGGAATGTGATTTATTTTAATTAGGAATGTTATTTATGGAATTTAATTTGAATATTTTAATTTGGGAAATGAATTTTATTTGTGACATTGTTTTTATTTAATTTAATTGGATTTATTTAGTTTGTGACATGTATTTTAAATGTTTTAATTATTTAATTTGTGAGATGTGTTTTAATGGGTTTGGTGTGTTTTAAAACAGAGGTCCAACGAGCAACCCGAAGCCAAACAACGAGGTTAAATCCAACGAAAATTCAATTTTCCAACTTTACCCTTCCAACGTCCGTTTCCCGCGACTTTCACAACTAAAGAGGTAGTGTCTCCATACGAGACTCATCATCGGGCTGATATGCAAAAATGCGATGCCTACAGTCGCCCCTACTTTGATGGGACTTGTGCAGTGTGTGACAATGACAATCATATCAAAGTACGTGCAATGCATTTTTACTTACCTGGCTCGCCAGCTGTCACCTGGTCTGCCTGCTGTGCTGAGTTGATAATGCTAAACCCCGTACCTAGGGCGTCGCGGTTGCGTCTCCGTACCTAGAGTGCCGCAGTGATGATGTTGGTTATCTGGATGCTAACCCCGTACCTAGGGTGTCGCAGTGGCGTCTCCGTACCTAGAGAACCACAAATGTCTGAATAGTCCACATGCCGTACCTGGCGTGCTAACCCCGTACCTAGGGCGTCGCTGTGGTCTGAATGCTAAACCCCGTACCTAGGGTGTCGCAGTGACGCCTCCGTACCTAGAGTGCCACAAATGTCCTGAGTGCTAACCCCGTACCTAGGGTGTCGCGGTGACGTCTCCGTACCTAGAGAGCCACAATGTCTGAATAGTCCACATGCCGTACCTGGCGTGCTAAACCCGTACCTAGGGCGTCACTGTGGTCTGAATGCTAAACCGTACCTAGGGTGTCGCAGTGACGTCTCCTCCGACCTAGAGAGCCAAAAATGTCTGAATAGTCCACATGCCGTACCTGGCGTGCTAAACCCGTACCTAGGGCGTCGCTGTGGTCTGAATGCTAACCCCGTACCTAGGGTGTCGCAGTGACGTCTCCGTACCTAGAGATCCACAAATGTCTGAATAGTCCACATGCCATACCTGGCGTGCTAACCCCGTACCTAGGGCGTCGCTGTGGTCTGAATGCTAACCCCGTACCTAGGGTGTCGCAGTGACGTCTCCGTACCTAGAGAGCCATAAATGTCTGAATAGTCCACATGTCGTACCTGGCGTGCTAACCCCGTACCTAGGGCGTCGCTGTGGTCTGAATGCTAACCCCGTACCTAGGTTGTCGCAGTGACGTCTCCGTACCTAGAGAGCCACAAATGTCTGAGTGCTAACCCCGTACCTAGGGTGTCGCAGCTGTGATATCTCCATACCCGGAGTGCCGTACCTGGCAAAACTAATCTGATATCTCCATACCCGGAGTGCCGTCCTTGGCAGAAACTGATTTGAACCAATGTGGGCCTCGCCCGCAGAATGCCATACCCGGCAGATCTGATGATGAACCTAATTTGGGCCTCGCCCTCTGAATGCCATACCCGGCAAGTCTGTTACTGATGTTGATCTAATGTGGGCCTCGCCCCCAGAATGCCATACCCCGCAGAAACTGATCTGATGTAATGTGGGTCTCGCCCCCAGAATTCCATACCCGGCGGAACTGATCTGATGTAATATGGGCCTCGCCCCTAGGATGCCATATCCGGTAGAAACTGATACTGATGCCAATGATGTGGGCCTCGCCCTCAGATGATGCTGATGTGGGCCTCGACCCTGGACGCATCCCCAAAACTGATGGGCTTCGCCCCAAGCTGATACTAATGTGGACCTCGACCTTGAGACCCTACTGATACTGATGTGATGGTTAATTCCTGAACCGTGTTGTGAGGTGGTCCATTCCTGAACCGTGCTGAATGTGGGATTTATTCCCTGGGCTTCATTCCTGAAACTGGTGATAATGTGGGCCTCGACCCTGAGTTGATACTGATGTGGGCCTCGCCCCAAACTGATACTGATGTGGGCCTCGCCCCAAACTGATGTGGGCCTCGCCCCAAGCTGATACTGTTATGGGCCTCAACCCTGGGACTCATCCCCAAAACTACTACTCATATGTTGTTGATTCTGGTTGGCTTGTCTTTGCCCCTTCTCTTTTTTTCTTTGAACCTGTGAATACAAAACAAAACAAACACCAAAAAAGAATGCAAAATACGTTACGTGTATGCATGCATGCTGAATGAATTTCCTATTCCATTGGATTAGGTCTTCCACCAGTTCTCTAGGTGATTGCTCTTTCTTCTCTCTAGTCTCATGACTCAATATCTTTTTATGTCCCTGATTCACGATGTAGTAGACTGGTCGCCCCCAGTCTTGATTTAGCTTTATGCTCTCTGCTGTTTTGTACTTGATCAAGATGAACCACATGGTGGGGCCTTCCATATCATCATGTTATATCACATTCTACGAATAGTCCCAATAGTTATACATTTCATTGTCCTCAAAGAATGCTCAGTAATGAAACCAGAGAACCTTCAAAACACTCAATGCAACTCAAATCCAAGTCTTTGAATAAATGATCTATGCCAGACTCAAAGTGTGTGTGTGCAAAGGTTCCTTTGCAGATTCATCCCCAGGTAAGCTAACTTAATGATTTCGTCAATAGTCAGGATCGATGGGTCAAACCAACCTAGATGTCTCAATTATGCCTGCAATTACTTTTTTTGTGCTCAATGTGGTATGGTTTTCTTTCTCTTTTATCTCTTTCTTTTTTTTCTTTTCACTTTGAACTTCTTTTTTTTTTTTTTTTTTTTTTTTTTTTTTTCTTTCTCTTTTTTTCACCACACCTACCCTTTAAGGTAGCATTTCTCCTCATGGTGGTCTTAATACTCGCCCATGGGTAGCTTCACGCTTATTGGTTATAGGTGGTTCAATTCCTTTCTTTAGAGACTTTTCTTTCATTTTCAACCATACCACACATCATAACATAAGCAAATCAAGATAGACATCTAAGCAAACGGTCATTCACTGACCTATAATTTCTTCAACTAGTCACTAACTACTCAGGTTTTCATTGCTAAGAACCATAATCAAGTGCTTACGAGTCTAACATAGATCAATTACTCAAAGCATCAGATAAAAGCACATCAAGAGTTTATCGTTTCTAAGGTTTCACCTTAAAGCAATCAATTTCATCATCGGACTTATGGCTAAGTATCAAGGACTAGAAACAAACAACAAAATTTTTTTTTCTTTTTTTTCTTTCTTCTTTTTTCTTTCTTTCTTTCTTTTTTTTTGAAGGCCCCCCATGGTCTTTCTATCCTTGCAGTAAAGTTCTTTGTTTCTCGATTTCCTTTTCTCCAATATCCATGTTTGCTAAACTCTTCTTTGACAAGTCTTCTTTTTCCTAACCCAACGGATATCTATGATGGCTTTTAAGACACGAGGGTTAACATGATGCATGTATGCATGAGATGCATGTGATGTATGAGACACAATATGCATGGGGTTATCAAAAGCATAAAGGGTGGCCCATATAGGTCATACAACTATGGTTCACATGTGGGTTTACAGAAGTGTGGACAAAGGCTCTCGTTTGACGAAGGATTACCCACAACTAGGACTCCCCACTCAATGGTTCAAGCGACCAAGTGAGTGCACCTTTTTTATACCTTACGGTACGTGCCAACGAGTTACGGTGTGTGACTAACTGTCGAATGAATTTCCCGTTGCAGATTCCCCAGAGGGAGGGTGGAGCGAGGCTCTCTTAAGTACCCAAGCCCCTTAGGCTCTTATCGCTTGGTGTCAGGAATAAACAACGAGTCCTCCAAACTAGTCTGTCACGACGAGCTACAAGTAAGATTATCTCGGTGTCTTCACAGCTTTTCCTTATAAAAAGGTAGTGAGTGAAGGAAGACATCGAACCATTACCTAGCCTTAACAATGCCTTTGATTACACCCCTTTCACCTAACTATAGAAACGATTAATTAAAGCACAAATTATACACATCACAAGACATGATTTCGAGGCCGATTCTCTAATCCCCAGTGGAGTCGCCAAACTGTAGACACAGAACTTGACGACGCTGTTCTAGGCTCGCGGCCTAGTTAGGAAGTACGAAATAACATGGAGTCGCCACCCGGTGTGAACCGGGACAAAGATTTAAGGCCGCACTCACCCCTCGCAAGGGAAGACCTCAAACCGTTGGGTTCGGAATGGTCCCTTACTTATGTCACTTGTGATGATATAATTTGTGCAAAACTAACCAAGTCTACTCAATAATCATGCTCAAGGGTACTTAGATCTAACATGTTTTCATCCAAATAATTCCACGCAATGTAACACAACGAGCATATTGAATCATTAAAGCAACATGTATAAATCATTATCCTAACACATCATAAACTAATAATATGCATAAGGAACAACCTAAATATGCTTTAACAAAAAATAACAACTAAATTATGCCATGCTTTAAATAATAAACGAATAACCTAAAGACTATAACATGCTCAAATACAAATTTGGATGAGACGAGATGTGTATATCTTAAGTGGTACGTGGCATTGTATCCCGAGTGCAGACCATATTACCGTCCATTCGGAATCGGCTATGGAATTTATGTCCGGGTTTCCATCCGATATACCACAAAAGGGAACACATATCCCGCTCATCCAACAATCACATCATGCCTCAAACGACTCTCATGCAATTATATATCAAGATAAATAAACAAAAAATAAGAAGATAAGTAAAAAGGGTGCCCTCAGGTCTAACCTCTTTTGTCGTCTAAGAAAGGTCGTTACACGTCCGTTGGAAGGGAGATTGATCCGATGCTTTTCCGATTTGTCTACTCAATGTCTTTCCTCGCTGCTTTGATGCTCGGGCTGCTGTTTCAAGTCCGTTTCACTGCTGTTTCGCTGCTACATTTCAGGTCACTGTCTTGGTGATTTAGTGGACTGTTTTGAGTGATTTTGAAGGCTAATGGAGCTGCGGTTTTGAGGGGTTTTCTAGGTGATTTTAGGGCTGTTTTGCTGGCTAAAGTCGCAGCCAAAACTGACCAGAACAGAAGGTGAAGATGCGGCAGTTCAAGGTGCAGTGGGGGCGTTTTTGGGGACTGTTTTGGGGCTGCGAATGGGGCTGTGTTTGGAGGGTGTTTAGTGCGACTTTAGGGCTGTGAATAAGGTTTATTTGAGGGTGTTTTAGGGCTGTGAATGGGGGCTGGAACTCGGCAATGGAGGGTTAAGTTTAGGGCTTGGGCGTGAAGGGTGTTGATGATGGAGGGAAGGTGCGGCAATGGAGGCTATTGGATCTTGAAGGTGCGGCAATGGAGGCTTTAGGGGGATGTTTGGGCGTGTAATGGAGGCTTAAGAGAGTGCTTTAGGCGTATGAGAGAGATGTATGGGCTAGGTTTGTGAACGTGGGCGTGAGGCGTGGCTTGAGGGGCAATATGGGCTGTGACGTGAGGATCAGGTGTTGCTTGAAGGTAACAGGAGAGTTTGCGCAGGTGTAATGTGGCGTGGAGGAGTTGAGAGAGAGCTGAGCGTGGGGTCCTTGGCAACGTGAGGGTTGATGCGTATTTGGCTTGAAGTTTGAGTGGAGGGCAGTATAATTAGGTTTTGTGTTTGACGTGAATTGGAGGCTATTTGTGAGGGTTTATTCTTTGTGTTTCTTTTGTGAGAATGAGTCAGCCCGCCAGGGTTTGGTTTATGTGGAGAAGGTTTTTTTTTATAGGCCAGGGAGGAGGTTTACCTTGTTGGAGAAGGAATAGGATTTGTGTATTAATTGGGGATATCTTTTAATTTAGTATATGATAAGGAAATCTTTAATTAGGGGAATTGATTTGATTTGTTCTTTTTAATTAAGGATATGATTTATTTAAATTGGTAGGTGATTTAATTAAATTAGGAATGTGATTTATTTTAATTAGGAATGTTATTTATGGAATTTATTTGAATATTTTAATTTGGGAAATGAATTTAATTTGTGACATGTGTTTTATTTAATTTAATTGGATTTATTTAGTTTGTGACATGTATTTTAAATGTTTTAATTATTTATTTTGTGAGATGTGTTTTAATGGGTTTGGTGTGTTTTAAAACAGAGGTCCAACGAGCAACCCGAAGCCAAACAACGAGGTTAAATCCAACGAAAATTCAATTTTCCAACTTTACCCTTCCAACGTCTGTTTCCCGTGACTTTCACAACTAAAGAGGTAGTGTCTCCATACGAGACTCATCATCGGGCTGATATGCAAAAATGCGATGCCTACAACAGAACTTTGGCATATAAGATTAGGTCATATAGGCATAAAACGCCTAACCAAACTAGTTAAGGATGGTGTGATAGATGATCTAACCATAGAACCTTTACCAGTTTGTGAATATTGTATTCAAGGTAAAATGACCAAATCCTCATTTAGTGGTGTTGGACACCGTGCTAATGATTTATTGGAACTTGTACATTCCGATGTATGTGGTCCTTTAACTCATGCTGCCATGGGTGGGTTTCAATACTTTGTAACTTTTACCGATGATTTGTCACGATATGCTTATGTGTTTCTTATGAAACACAAATCGGAAACTTTTGAAAAGTTCAAAGAATACCGATTTGAAGTAGAGAAATAAACCGGAAAACTCTTGAAATGCCTTCGATCAGATCGGGGTGGTGAGTACATGAGCAGTAAGTTTGTGAGTTATTTAAAAGAGAATGGGATTCTCGCTCAGTATGCTCCTCCAGGCACTCCTCAACACAATGGTGTTTCGGAGAGGAGGAATCGAACTTTATTAGATATGGTTCGGTAGATGATGAGTTTTACTGATCTACCAATATACTTGTGGGGCCATGCTCTAGACACTGCCGCTCATATTTTGAACAAAGTTCCATCGAAAGCCGTTCCGACTACTCCGTATGAGTTATGGACTGGAAAGAAACCGAGTCTTAAGTATGTTAAGATTTGGGGTTGTCCTGCCTATGTAAGAGTTGCACAGCGGGATAAACTTACACCTAGAGGGTACAAGTATCGATTCATTGGATATCCTAAAAATTCCATGGGATATCAGTTTTATGATCCTGAGAACCGAAATGTGTTCGTTGCTCGAAATGCAACTTTCTTAGAAACATAATTTGTGTTAGAAAGTGCAGATCATAGAATGATTGATTTAGATGAAGTCAATCAAAGTAACATTGAATCGACGATAGAACCAGAACTTCAAGAAGATGAGATACCTTTGACACAACCACCTCGTAGGTCACAAAGGATATCGAGACCCCCTGTCAGGTACATGACGTCATCTGATGATACACTCGATGTTTTCTTAATTGAAGAAAAGGATCCTTTAACTTACAAAGAGGCGATGTTAGACATCGATGCGGAGAAATGGATGGAAGCTATGAAATCTGAGATTGCCTCAATGCATGATAATCAAGTCTGGGACTTGGTTCCGCTTCCCGACGGAATTGTTCCTATCGGTTGTAAATGGGTTTACAAGAGGAAGCGGGGGCCCGATGGAAAGGTTGAAACCTTTAAGGCCCGACTAGTAGCAAAAAGATATACTCAGAAATCAGGTATTGATTATGAGGAAACCTTTTCTCCTGTAGCCATGCTTAAGTCAATCAGGATTTTATTAGCTATTACCACACACTATTGTGGGACACAGGAACTGGATGACGCATGTTGTCCTAGGCTCGCAGCCCGGTCGGGAGTACGGAGCAGCCACGGGGGACTAAACCGGAGAATAATGGAGTCGCCACCCGGTGTGAACCGGGAAAATGAGATTTAAGGCCGCACTCACCTCTCGCAAGGGAAGACCCTCAAAACGTTGGGTTCGGATGGTCCCTTACTTATGTCACTTGTAATGAAAGGATTTGTGTAATAATTTAATCAAGCTTAAGTAACACTTATTTCCAAGAGTATCATGCTTCTAACTCCATATGCACAAAAATAAAACTTACACCTAAATTTGCATATATTTCACATCTAAGATTGCATGCTTGAAAGTACATCAAAGTAGCAATGAACATACAACTTCATTGGCATATTGTATTCATGGAAACACAAGCACACACTAACCACACAAGCACACATAAAGGCGAATCAAATAATGGCGAATATGTGATTTCATAGACATATCATAAACAAATAGCCATTTTAATGTCCATGCAAAAAGACACTTAAGGATGCAATTAGGCATTAAAGTAAGCATGCTATGACGTGGTGCAAAAGAAGATAACTAATATGGACACAAACACACATGTGAGCACTTTTCCAAGTGGTACGTGGAATTGTATCCCAAGTACAGATCACATTACCGTCCATTCGGAATCGACTATGGAATTTATGTCTGGGTTTCCATCCGATGTACTACAAGAAATAATACTCAAATGCTATCATAACAAGGATATATGAATTATACTACGTTAAGCCAAGACTAAGGTAAATGATGCAATCAATAGATGAAAGACACGACAAATATCGTGGTAAAGGTAGCCTTTTAGGCTTTTCTTACCCCAAATGGAGAACCTTTTAATCCAACACAATAAGCCCATGCGTCTTTCATTACAATGCGTACAAAGACAATGATAACTATATGAAACTTCGTATACCCGATTGAACACATCTTACATTCAAACGAATATACATCAACCGGCGCGACAAAGCATCAAGGTAAAGGATTTTAACCCCTCCAAATAGGGGACCTTTAATCCGACTTACTAAGCCCATGCGCTCGATCGCATCATGCATACAAAGAATAAAGACAACAATATCAAACTTAGTATGCCCGATTGGACATATCTTACATCCAACCGAACACACATCAACCGGCGCGGCAAAGCAATCGTGGTAAAGGATTTTACCCCTCCAAATAGGGGACCTTTAATCCGACTTACTAAGCCCATGCGCTCGATCACATAATTACATAAACAAGTAACATGTGGAATTTAAATGACGAATAATAAATAAATCAAAGCAACATAAAAACAAAATAAGGTGCCGTTTACTCAAGCGGTACGTGGAATTGTATCTCGAGTACAGATCATACTACCGTCCATTCGGAATCGGCTATGAAATTTATGTCCGGGTTTCCATCCGATATACCGCGAGACTTGACACATCTTTCATTTTATTCCAAAGCCACAACATACAATATTTCGTAATCCATGAATATTTATCTACTCAAGGGCCACAACATGCATTTTAACATAACAATCATGCTAACAATACTCAATAAATAATGAAAATAAAACAGAAAACGAATGTGGAAAATACCCTCAGGTCTAACCTTTTATTTCGACTTTCAGACTCGCGTTTCACGGCCGTCGGAATGGTTATCACTCCGCAACTTTCTGGTTCACTGGTTTGCGTTTTACCTCGCTGTTCCGCTGCTCAAGGGACTATTTTTGACTTCGTTTTGCTGCTGTTTTGCTACCGTTCTTTGGTCAATGTATTTGGTAATTTAGGCTACTGTTTGGGCGATTTTTGGAGGCTAGGGGCTGCTGTTTTGGAAGGGTTCCAGGGGCAGTTTTTGTTCAGTGGTGCGAGTATTTGTGTGTGCAGTGGGGCGTTTTTAGGGGTATGTTTCGGGGTGCTGTTTGCGTGAACTGTTTTCCGGACAGTTTCGGGACATTTTTTGAGTGGTTCAGGGGTGCTATTTGCGTGAACTGAGTGAGACTATTCAGGGGACTTACTGGTTGCTATTTTTATGGCGTGAGTGGCTGCTGTTGAAGGGGGTGTGTTGTTACTTCTGGTTTCTGATGGCGTAAAGCAAAAGGGGGTATATGAGTGGAGTGAGGTGGTGCACAGGGTGAGCAGGTGCGTGTGTTTTGTATGTGGTTTGTTTAGTTCGTGGATAGAGGCTAGGGGCGTGGCAGATTCAGTGAGGTGAGAACTGATTGTAGTGTGAGGATGTGTAGAGGGTTTTAGCGTGAATAGCTGGAGGCTATTTGTAAGGGTGTTTATTGGCTAGTGCATGGGGCTGTGTGGCTTTGTGGCTGCAGAGGGCTGGTGAACTGTTGATATTTGTGGCTGCCGAGGGCTGGTAAGGTGTGGATGCGTTCAGTGGCTGTGTTTGTTTTTGCCGATTGATTGTTGTGGGCTGAGTTAAGGTGGCGTTGATGTGTTTTAATAGCTATGTGAGGGTGCAGGTCTTGGCAGTACGTGAGAGGAGTTACGTTGAAGGCTTTGTGTTTGTGAAGGCTATGGCTTGGCGTGGAATAGGGTTTCACTTTTGGTCTGTTTGTATTTTTTGTGTGAAGAACCGTGTCAGAGAGATAGAGGCGTGCTACAAGCGTGAAGGGTTGATGAAGTTAGGTGCGTTTGTTGCTTGATTTGTGAGGCTGGCTGGTGAGAGAGAGGGGAAGAGTTTTAGGGTTTCATTCTTTGTGTTTTGTGCCGTGAGGGTGTCTTGTACAGGGAATGCATGGCTTTGGTTAGGGGTTGTTTATATAGAGAAGGGTTAGGGCTTCACCTTGTCTCACAAGGAAGGGATTTGGTGCATTCAATTAGGATATGATTTAGTGTTAGACAAGGAAAGCAATGGATTTGATGGAGACAAGATTGGCTTAGATTAGGAAGGTTGAATATTTGATTGGCTTGGTTTAGGAATACAATTTGTTAGATTAGGAAGTCAATATATTTAAATTGGTTATGAGTGATTTAATTAGGCATGACATCTTTTTAATTTAGTATATGATTTTGTTTAGTTATGAAGTTTATATATTTGATTTATCTAAATTAGGCATGATTATATTTTATGTTTTATTTAATTGGTAAATGGTTTGCGGATTTTTTTAGGCTAAATGTGCTTTAAAACGGAGGTCCACCAGCGAGCCCGAAGCTAAACAAGCGAGAAAAATTTGACAAAGTACTGATTTCCATCTTTTCCCTTCCGACGTCTGTTTCCCGCAGCTTCCGTGACTTAAAAGGTAGTGCCTCCAAATGAGACTCATCATCGGGTTTCACATGCAAAAATGCAATGCCTACAGTCGCCACCACTTTGATGGGACTTGTGCAGTGTGTGACTTTGAAAAATCCTATCAAAGTTATGCAATGCATTTCTACTTACCTGGCTCGCCAGCTGTTGCTTAACTTACTTGTTATCCTGAGATGCTTTGACCTTTGGGCTTTATTCCCGAACTGCGTTGAGAGAGAGCTTCCTTCTCCTGGGCTGTATTCCCGAACTGTTTCGTAAGTGTGCTTTATTCCTCTAGGCTTTTTCCCGAACTGTGTAGAGATATGGCTTTATTCCCCTGGGCCTTATTCCTGAGCTGTGTTAAGATAGGGCTTTATTCCCATGGGCTGTATTCCCGAACTGTGTTAAGATATGGCTTTATTCCCCTAGGCCTTGTTCCCGAACTGCTTTGAAAGTGGGCTTTATTCCCTTGGGCCTTGTTCCTGAACTGTGTTGAATGTGAGCTTTATTCCCGAACTGTACTGAGAGAGAGCTTTATTCTCCTGGGCTCTATTCCCGAACTGTGTCCAGATAAGGCTATATTCCCCTAGGCTTTGTTCCCGAACTATGTTAAGGTAGAGCTTTATTCCCATGGGCTGTATTCCCGAACTGTGTTAAGATAGGGCTTTATTCCCCTGGGCCTTGTTCCCGAACTGCTTTGAAAGTGGGCTTTATTCCCTTGGGCCTTGTTCCCGAACTGTGTTGAATGTGAGTTTTATTCCCGAACTGTACTGAGAGAGAGCTTTATTCTCCTGGGCTGTATTCCCGAATTGTGTCCAGATAAGGCTATATTCCCCTAGGATTTGTTCCCGAACTATGTTAAGGTAGGGCTTTGTTCCCGAATTGTGCTGAGAGAAGGCTTTATTCTCATGGGCTGTATTCCCGAACTGTGCTGAGAGAGGGCTTTATTTTTCTGGGCTGTATTCCCGAACTGTACTGAATGTGGGCTTTGTTCCTGAATTATACTGCATGTGGGCTTTATCCCCGATCTGAGCTGACTGTGGGCTTTGTTCCCGAATTGTACTGAATGTGGGCTTTATTCCCTGATCTGAGCAGACTGTGGGCTTTATTCCCTTATCTGAGCTGACTGTGGGCTTTGTTCCCGAACTATGTTGGATGTGGGTTTTATTCCCTTATATGAGCTGACTGTGGGCTTTATTCTCGAACTGTGTTGAATGTGGGCTTTATCCCCGATCTGAGCTGGCTGTGGGCTTTGTTCCCGAATTGTACTGAATGTGGGCTTTATTCCCTGATCTGAGCAGACTGTGGGCTTTATTCCCTTATCTGAGCTGACTGTGGGCTTTATTCCCCAAGCTGATATTGATGTGGGCCTCGGCCCTAAACTGATATTGATGTGGGCCTCAGCCCTAAACTGATATTGATGTGGGCCTCGGCCCTAAACTGATGCTGATGTGGGCCTCGCCCTAGGCTGATACTGATGTGGGCCTCGGCCTTGACTGATACTGATATGGGCCTCAGCCCCGGACTGATACTGATGTGGGCCTTGGCCCTGGGCTGATATTGATGTGGGCCTCGGCCCTAAACTGATGCTGATGTGGGCCTCGCCCCAAGCTGATACTGATGTGGGCCTCGGCCCTTAGACTCATCCCCGAACTGTAACTGATGTGGGCCTCGGCCCTGAGACTCATCCCCAAAACTGAAACTGATGTGGGTCTTGGCCCTAAGCTGATACTGATTTGGGCCTCGGCCTTGAGACTCATCCCCAAACTGATGTTGACATGGGCCTCGCCCCTAGACCGATACTGATATGGGCCTCGGCCTTGGGACTCATCCCCAAAACTGTTACTGATGTAGGCCTCAACCTTGAGACTCATCCCTAAACTGATACTGATGTGGGCCTCGGCCTTGGGACTCATCCCCAAACTGATGCTGACATGGGCCTCGCCCCCAGACCGAAACTGATATGGGCCTCGCCCCAAACTGATACTAATATGGGCCTCGCCCCTAGCTGATACTGATGTGGGCCTCGCCCCCAACTGATACCGATATGGGCCTCGCCCCCAGACTGATACTGATATGGGCCTCGCCCCCAGACTGATACTGATGTGGGCCTCACCCCCAACTGATACTGATATGGGCCTCGCCCCCAGACTGATACTGCTGATATGGGCCTCGCCCCCAGACTGATACTGATATGGGCCTCACCCCCAAACTGATATTGATATGGGGCTCGCCCCTGTGACTCATTCCTGAAGACTGCTGACATTGTACTGTTGCTGCTTCTGGTTGGCTTGCATTTGACGTTTTCTTTTTTTCTCATTTGAAACCTGTTATTACAAAACAGAACAAACAAAAAAGGATGCAAATATGTTACGTGTATGCATGCATGCATGAATGAATTTCCTATCCCGTTGGGTAAGGTCTTCTGTCGGTACTCTTGTGGCTGCTCGGTATTTTGACAAGTCTGCTCTCTTCCCTAACCAACAGATATCTATGATGGCTTTCAAGACAAAAGGGGGTTAATATGGTGCATGTATGCATGAGGTGCATGAGATGCATGCGATGCAAGGAATATATCAACTCATTAAAATTTTCACACAAATCGGCCCATCGTCATTTTAGAAGCTTTTGGGCTAACTGTCATAGGAGTGAACTCGTCCCAGTTTAAATGGCCCAACAAGTTCACATCTCATGGCAAGAAGTCCAACCGTATCCAAATGATAATGTTCCTAAACACAAACATATAATGGCCCATTGGCGTTTTAGAAGCTTTTGGCCCAATCATCATAAGATATGTTCTTGGCCCCAGTTTAAATGGCCAAACAAGCCCATATCCCATGACAAATGGTACAAATGGATCCAAACGACGATGTTCCCAAACACAAGCATAAAAGAAAGATAATGCAAACATAAAACAATGATTTCTACAGAATGGCCCATCAACATTTCAGAAGCTTTGGGCCTAATGGTCATAAGGTACGAACTCGCCCCAGTTTAAATGGGCCAGCAAGTTCGTATTTCTGACAATAGTCCAACAGCATCCAAATGAGGATGGTCCACAAGCACCTACTCAAGGAAATAATTGTTACTTTAACCATACAACCCCGGTCTATGGGTGGGTTCGCAAGAGTGCAGACAAAGGCTCTCACTGGCAAATGATGACCCACAACTAGGACTCCCCAATCAAGGGTTCGAGCGACCAAGTGAGCGCACCCTTTTTATACACTAAGGTACGTGCCAATGAGCTATGGTGTATGAATGAGTGTCAAATGGATTTCCCGTTGTAGATTCCCCAGAGGGAGGGTGGAGCGAGGCTCTCTTAAGTACCCTAGCCTCTTAGGCTCTTATCGCTTGGTGACAGGAATAAACAACGAGTCCTCCAAATTAGTCCATCACAATAGGCTACGGGTAGATGGCTATATAGGTGCCTTCACAGCTTTTCCTTCTAGAAAGGTAGTGAATGAATGAAGACATCAAACCATTACCTAGCCTCAAAATGCCTTTTTTAAACCCCCATTTTATCCACTATAGACACGGTCAATTAGAACATAAATCCAAACATTACAAGACAATATTTCGGGGCCGATTCTCTGTCCCCAGTGGAGTCGCCAGACTGTGGGACACATGAACTGGACGACGCATGCTATCCCGGGTTCGCGGCCCGGTCGGGAGTACGGAGTAGCCACGGGGGACTAAACCGGAGAATAATGGAGTCGCCACCCGGTGTGAACCGGGAAAATGAGATTTAAGGCCGCACTCACCCCTCGCAAAGGAAGACCTCAAACCGTTGGGTTCGGAATGGTCTATTACTTATGTCACTTGTAATGAAAGGATTTGTGTAATAATTTAATCAAGCTTAAGTAACACTTATTTCCAAGAGTATCATGCTTCTAAATCCATATGCACAAAAATAAAACTTACACCTAAATTTGCATATATTTCACATCTAAGATTGCATGTTTGAAAGTACATCAAAGTAGCAACGAACATACAACTTCATTGGCATATTGTATTCATGGAAACACAAGCACACACTAACCACACAAGCACACATAAAGGCGAATCGAATAATGGCGAACATGTGATTTCATAGACATATCATAAACAAATAGCCATTACATGTCCATGCACAAATAAAAGAGTCAACTAAGTACATAATGCAAAAAGACACTTAAGGATGCAATTAGGCATTAAAGTAAGCATGCTATGACGTGGTGCAAAAGAAGATAACTAATATGGACACAAACACACATGTGAGCACTTTTCCAAGTGGTACGTGGAATTGTATCCCAAGTACAGACCGCATTACCGTCCATTCGAAATCGACTACGGAATTTATATTTGGGTTTCCATCCGATATACTACAAGAAATAATACTCAAATGCTATCATAACATGGATATATGAATTATACTACGTTAAGCCAAAACTAAGGTAAATGATGCAATCAATAGATGAAAGACACGGCAAATATCGTGGTAAAGGTAGCCTTTTAGGCTTTTCTTCCCCAAATGGAGAACATTTTAATCCAACACAATAAGCCCATGCGTCTTTCATTACAATGCGTACAAAGACAATGATAACTATATGAAACTCCGTATACCCGATTGAACACATCTTACATTCAAACGAATATACATCAACCGGCGCGGCAAAGCATCGTGGTAAAGGATTTTAACCCCTCCAAATAGGGGACCTTTAATCTGACTTACTAAGCCCATGCGCTCGATCGCATCATGCATACAAAGAATAAAGACAATAATATCAAACTTAGTATGGTCTGATTGGACATATCTTACATCCAACCGAACACACATCAACCGGCGCGGCAAAGCATCGTGGTAAAGGATTTTAACCCCTCCAAAGGGGACCTTTAATCTGACTTACTAAGCCCATGCGCTCGATCACATAATTACATAAACAAGTAACATGTGGAATTTAAATGACGAATAATAAATAAATCAAAGCAACATAAAAACAAAAGAAGGTGCCGTTTACTCAAACGGTACGTGGAATTGTATCCCGAGTACAGATCATACTACCGTCCATTCGGAATCGGCTATGAAATTTATGTCCGGGTTTCCATCCGATATACCGCGAGAATTGAGACATCTTTCATTTTATTCCAAAGCCACAACATACAATATTTCGTAATCCATGCATATTTATCTACTCAAGGGCCACAACATGCATTTTAACATAACAATCATGCTAACAATACTCAATAAATAATGAAAATAAAATAGAAAACGAATGTGGAAAATACCCTCAGGTCTAACCTTTTATTTCGACTTTCGGACTCGCGTTTCACGGCCGTCGGAAGGGCTATCACTCCGCAACTTTTCTGGTTCACTGGTTTGCGTTTTACCTCGCTGTTCCACTGCTCAAGCTACTGTTTTTGACTCCGTTTTGCTGCTGTTTTGCTGCCGTTCTTTGGTCATTGTGTTTGGTAATTTAGGCTACTGTTTTGGCGATTTTTGGAGGCTAGGGACTACTGTTTTGGAAGGGTTCCAGGGGCAGTTTTTTGTTCACTGGTGCGAGTATTTGTGTGTGCAGTGGGGCGTTTTTAGGGGTATGTTTCGGGGTGCTGTTTACGTGAACTATTTTTCGGACGGTTTCGGACATTTTTTGAGAGGTTCAGGGGTGCTGTTTGTGTGAACTGAGTGGGGCTATTCAGGGGACTTACTGGTTGCTGTTTTTAGGGTGTGAGTGGCTGCTGTTGAAGGGGGGTGTGTTGGTACTGCTTGTTGCTGATGGCGTAAAGCAAAAGGGGGTATCTGAGTGGAGTGCGGTGTGCGCAGGGTGAGCATGTGCGTGTGTTTTGTATGTGGTTTGTTCAGTTCGTGGATAGAGGCTAGGGGCGTGACAGATTCAGTGAGGTGAGAACTGATTGTAGTGTGAGGATGTGTAGAGGGTTTAACGTGAATAGCTATGGGGTTGTGAGTAGTTCGTCTAGGTGGAGGCTGTTTGTAAGGGTGTTTGTTGGCTAGTGCATGGGGCTGTGTGGCTTTGTGGCTGTCGAGGGCTGGTAAGGTATGGATGCGTTCAGTGACTATGTTTGTTTTTGCCGATTGATTGTTGTGGGCTGAGTTAAGGTGGCGTTGATGTGTTTTAGTAGCTATGTGTGGGTGCAGGTCTTGGCAGTACGTGAGAGGAGTTACGTTGAAGGCTTTGTGTTTGTGAAGGCTATGGCTTGGCGTGGAGTAGGGTTTCACTTTTGGTCTGTTTGTATTTTTTGTGTGAATAGCCGTGTCAGAGAGATAGAGGCGTGCTACAGGCGTGAAAGGTTGATGAAGTTAGGTGCGTTTGTTGCTTGATTTGTGAGGCTGGCTGGTGAGAGAGAGGGGAAGAGTTTTAGGGTTTCATTCTTTGTGTTTTGTGCCATGAGGGTGTCTTGTTCAGGGAATGCATGGCTTTGGTTAGGGTTGTTTATATAGAGAAGGGTTAGGGCTTCACCTTGTCTCACAAGGAAGGGATTTGGTGCATTCAATTAGGATATGATTTAGTGTTAGACAAGGAAAGCAATGGATTTGATGGAGACAAGATTGGCTTAGATTAGGAAGGTTGAATATTTGATTGGCTTGGTTTAGGAATACAATTTGTTAGATTAGGAAGTCAATATCTTTAAATTGGTTATGAGTGATTTAATTAGGCATGACATCTTTTTAATTTAGTATATGATTTTTTTTAGTTAGGAAGTTATATATTTGATTTATCTAAATTAGGCATGATTATATTTTATGTTTTATTAATTGGTAAATGGTTTGTGGATTTTTTTAGGCTAAATGTGCTTTAAAACGGAGGTCCACCAGCGAGCCCGAAGCTAAACAAGCGAGTAAAATTTGACAAAGTACTGATTTCCATCTTTTCCCTTCCGACGTCCGTTTCCCGCGGCTTCCTTGACTTAAAAGGTAGTGCCTCCAAATGACTCATCATCGGGTTTCACATGCAAAAATGCAATGCCTACAACTATGATTATGAAATTTGGCAGATGGATGTGAAAACGGCTTTTCTGAATGGAAATCTTGAGGAAGATATCCATATGGAACAACCCGAGGGATTTGCATTCGCCAAAGATCCTAATCTGGTATGTAAGCTTAAAAGGTCTATTTATGGACTTAAACAAGCTTCCCGTAGTTGGAATCTTCATTTTGATGATGTGATCAGATCGTCTGGTTTCATTAAGAATTGAGAGGAATCATGTGTCTATAAAAAGGTTAGTGGGAGCATGGTAGTCTTCTTAGTGCTTTATGTTGATGATATACTTATTATCGGAAATGATATAGGTATGTTACAATCTGTCAAAGCCTATCTCAGTAAGAATTTCTCCATGAAGGATTTGGGAGAGGCCTCTTATATACTAGGTATAAAGCTTTATAGAGATAGAGCGAGGAGATTGATAGAACTCTCTCAGTCCAAGTACATTGATTTGATCTTAGAAAGGTACAAATTCGTTGACTGTAAGACAGTCAATGTGCCTTTCAAACATGGTATTCATCTGTCTAAGAAAATGTGTCATAAGACAGATGATGAAAGGGCTAAAATGCTTAGCCAGCCTTATGCTTCCGCTGTTGGTAGCATAATGTATGTCATGTTATGTACCAGACCTGATATCAGCATGACTATAAGTGTTACAAGCCGTTATCAGTCTGATCCGGGTCAGGACCATTGGATGGCTGTGAAACATATTCTGAAATACCTTAAGGGTACAAAGGATAAGTTTCTCATTTATGGAGAAAATGACTTACAATTGAGAGGTTACACGGATTCAGATTTTCAATCTGATCTAGATGATAGAAAGTCTACATCTGGGTTTGTGTTTTCTCTCAATGGCGGTGCCATTAGTTGGAAAAGCACCAAACAGGGTTCGACTGCTGATTCCACCACCGAGGCAGAATACATTGCTGCTTTAGAAGCTACAAAGGAAGCTGTCTGGATCAAAAAGTTCGTTGCGGAGCTTGGAGTAGTCCCATCTATAGTAGATCCTATTCCGTTATTTTGTGACAACAATGGTGTGATAGCTCAAGCCAAGGAACCTCGCGCTCATCAGAAATCTAAGCATGTGGAACGAAAGTATCACATAATTAGAGAAATTTTGGCTAGAGGTGATATTGTAGTTTGTAAAGTACGAACTGAAGAAAATGTAGCGGACTCACTAACTAAAGCCTTAACTCCAAGGTGTTTGAGAAACACGTGGAGTCAATGGGTATTAGATACCATCGTGAATGGCACTAGATCAAGTGGAAGTGTTGGAAATGGTGATCGAGCACCATTCACTTTTTGTATGATATTTGATATTTATGCAATATAATATTTATTTTATCATGGTTATTTATTTATTAATATGGTAAAACTCTTACTTTATTTATAAAATGTAAATCTAATTGTTAGATTACTCTAAGAGTTAGAGATTTCGAGTTACAGTCGGAACCTTATATGAATATAGTAAAGACCCGAGAGTTACTACATATGGTGATATAGTTGCAAGAGTTGCAAATGGTGTTGAGAAATATCACGCATTCTCTCGAATATAAATTATTCATAGTCTAGATAAATTGACATGGGTCGGTCATTATATTGGTAAGACTAGTGCATTGTCTATATATGTAATGGACATATGGTTTGTCTCAACAGACTGTGAGCTTAGCGGAAGTTTGTATAGAAATGCATATATTCATTAGTTGAATGAATATTGAATTAACTCATAAAAGATGACTAATAGATATTCCATAAAACTGTCAATAGTTATCTTTTCGAGTTGAGTAGTTATTGTGGTCCTTTAACTTGAGACACCACGGTGGTCTTGTGAGTGATCCTCTGTGCCTGATACCATGCATGTCAGAGACCTTTCATGGTCTGGCCTCTGGATGACTGTTAGATATAGACCGATGCTCACGAAGACCGGTGTGTGTTAAGATGAGGATTCGTCAGTCCATATAGTTGGATTTTATTTCCAGAAATTTTCAGAATATATTCCAGAAATCTTTTGGCCGAAAGTTCGTTGAAGAAATTATTTCTTTAACATTATAAATAATATTCAAAAAGAGTTTTGCTATATTATTTATTAATGGAATATAAGGATAAAAATTTCATATATTGAATAGATAAGGTTTTGACAGTATAACTATAACCTTACTCAATTGGAAATGCTAATGACGAAGGGATTATACATTAGTGTTTTAACCTCGACTTGTATGGTTCGACGTGTCGTGTTGTTTAGTCATGATTTGTAGGTGGACAGACCTTCATGAAATATGTATATAAGTATATGAGATATATATGTATATATATAAATAACAACCGAACGTGAGCCTAGAGAGTTCCATTATATTGAGTTTACTCGTTGAGCACTAGGGCGACCTTTTGTCAAATGTTGACAAAGTATTTTTTGGTTTTAGGATTAAATTGTTTAATCAGATAATTCATGAGATGAATTGAATTAATTAATTTTATATCAAGAGTTGATATATTTTTTTTATTGTATAATAAATGTAAATTTGATTTACATTAAATTAGTAATTATTTTGTGAATTATTTTAATTGTTAAATTAATATAAAAAATTAGTTACTTGGTTTATACAAATAAATGTTTTAATTAATTAAAGTAACTTTAGTTAATGTAATTGAATGTTTTAGTTAAAGTAACTAAAATCTTTAATTGCAATTTAGTTACCTTGGTTGGTGAGATAATTTTAACTTTGGTTAAGTTAATTTTTTTTAAAATGAGGGTGTAGGGAAAAGATTCCCTTTTACCATAGTTTAAATTTAATGGTTATGATTTGTTTTTGTTTTCTTTAATTTTATTCATAAAATCAAAAGCATTTAATGGAAAAAGTAATTGGCTTCACTTTTGTTTTTTTTTTTCTCTGCCAAAATGGAATGAAAGGAAGAAACAATTACTCTTTTTCATATATAGCTACTGCCAAGCAAAAAAAAAAAAAAAAAAAGCAACCCCTCACTGCCGATTTTGAAAAGGGAAAAAAGCTTTTGTTTTTTTTTTTGGTTTTGCTCTCAAATCAAGCCAAAATCTCACCATATATTACCCTACAAAAATCAAGTTAATGGTTAATTTGTGTTCTTGAAGCTTAGATTTTTCCTAGGGTTTAAGAGTTAAATTTTGGGGAAAATCTTGTTGCCATTCTTGAGTGATCAAACCACCTTTTGATCAATTTGTTCTTAGAGAAGCTCAATTTGGTGGAGGAAGAAGGGATTTGAAAGGACTCAAAGCTTGGAGAAATTGGAAAAGCTTGGAGAAAAGTTTCAATCAATTGGAAAAGCTTGGAGGCAAAAGTTCCAATCAATTGGCAAAGCTTGTGGTAAATTTAATTTGTAAATTTATTGTTCAAATTCTTGATGATTGTTGTTGAGAAAAATTGTTGTGGATTTGTTGGATTATAGGAAGTATGTTAGTGAGGAATTAGAAGCATTTGAGTGTTGAAAATTAGTATATAATTGATATGTTATTTTGAATGCTTGGATTAATTTTTTCAAGAGTTGGAAAATTATTGTGTATGCTTGAATAATTTTTCAAGTGTTGGAAAATTAATTTTAGTATGTTTGGATTATTTTCAAGTGTTGGAAATAATTAGGATGCTTAGTTTTAATTTGTCAATAGTTGATAAATTGATTAAAGTGTGTTGAAAATTTTAAATGGACTTATGGTAATTTTTAATACATGAAAATGTTTTAGTGCATCGGAAATTTTAAGTTTGTAATTAAAAATTTTAAACCCACTTTTTAAGGACTGCCGAAAATTAAAACAAAAAAAAAATTATTTTACTCGCTCGCGATTTGATCTCGGGCGGGTTTCCGCTACGCTCGGTTTTGCCGTTCCTCAAACAACAATTATGACTAGATCATGTATATCTGATTATAGAGACTAGTTACCAGAGATCCGATATGTGCTTCGTACGGGGCAGACACATTTCCAGCCCCAAGCCTTGCACGTGACATCCGATGATGGATCGAAATACGCAATACTACGTATACTACGCCTGATATAGATCATATATTCCTGTAAGAATATTTCTGGAGAATTGGGTAGGCATGGCGCTTTGCTAGAAGCCAACCTTGTCTTGTAAATCGGTACAAACGTAGTACTAGGTACTTACGTGTTCGGATAGTCCGACGACCGGATTTACTGCCAACATATCCGGGGATCTCATGGGTCGCTTCCCGAAGATTCACCGATGACGTATGACTCGCACTTTAATTAATCTGGGATTAATTAGATGAGAGAGAAAATTAATCTGGGATTAATTACAGAGATATTTTATCTGGGATAAAATATTATTAAAGAGAGATAACGATTAATTTGGAATTAATCGATAAAATAATATATTCGATATATTATACGAAATTGGATTTCGACACGGAATTGAAATTAGATTTTAATTCGGGCGCACGAGTTAATTTAGAATTAATTCGTTAGCGATGTGAATAGTGATTTTGCTAGGCATAATTAATTAATTACGTCGCAACGGAAAATTCGTTAATTTGGAATTAGCGAACCCGAGCCCGGGAGTGTTTGCGAGCGCACTCGCATTTCGAATTCAAGTGCGGCCGTAAGTCACATCAAGCGTCAAATCACTAGTCAATCAAGGGATGTCACATCACTTTGAGTGAAGTGATGTTTGTCATCATTGATTGATGTGAATTGTGACATGAGTGGTTGATGGCATTTATGGCCATTTTGGCTCCAAAACTTGTTGACTTTTGGAAAGGCTTATACAACTTTTGGTAAATGAATTTTAATAATTCAATTGTGTATTAGATACACAATCCATCAACCAACACAAACAACTCTCTCTTCTCTTTCTTCCTCTCTCTCCCATTCACGCCCAAGGGGCTGAAATTTCTTCTTCTTTTCATAGCTCACTGTCGTGAGTCATGGAGAAGGAAAGAGTGATTTTTGTGGCAAAAATCAAGAGTGCTAGCACACAAAAGGGTCTTGCGAAGGTGATAGGGAAACCCACTTATGAGCATGGAATTTCGTCCACCGAAGCTTAGAGCTTGGAGCACATTTGGAGGACCATTGCAGAATCCATGGAGCTGAAAAACAGTGGACTGCCGAGCCATCTAGGAGGAGGCAGAAAAGTTTTTGTTGTCCACCGCATCGCCTCAACTGATCGATGTGAGTATTCCGTAATTCCTCGATGTATTAACATGTTGTTTTATGCTTGATAATCGATCCTCGGGACTTAGAGATTTCCCAACAGTTTTAGGGATATAATTATACTAACTGGATATCTAACACAGTGTATGCAAAATCTACAAGTGGATTTGTATTCATGCTAGGTGGTGCAGTCGTGTCTTGGGAATCCTTATAGCAAACATGTATTGTTTGGTCTACTATGGAATCTGAATTCATAGCATAAGAAAAAACTGCTGAAAAAGCTGAGTGGCTTCAAAATTTCTTAGAGGATATTCCAAACTGGTCAAAATCAGTGCTAGCTATTAGCATATATTATGATAGCCAATCGGTTATTGGGAGAGCCCAAAATACAATGTATAATGGTAAGTCTCGACACATATGTTGAAGACACAATACCATAAGGCAACTGCTCTCAGGAGGTAAATTTTCAATAGATTATGTTAAATCGATTGAAACCAAGCAGATCCGTTTACTAAAGATTTACCTCGAGATCAATTTGAGAAGCCATCGAAGGGAATGGGCTTGAAGCCTATAATTTAAGAATTGTCATTGTGGAAATCCAACCTACCTAACTGAAGATTCCAAGATCTAAGTTGAAAAGAGATAACTGAAACTTTGTACAATTCAAACAAACACTGTAGAGTTTTATACTCTTTTTCATTCCTATAATGAAGCAAATTGTTGTTTGTTAAGGTTAGGGTAAGCTAAGACTTTTAATGATCACTATATTAAGATAATGGTCTTAATAAGAGTAAAGACATAATACCTTATACAATAGATCACCTATTAAAAGTAAGAAATGAGGATACTTCCATGGGAATTTTAAAGACTGGATTCCTTAAAGTACTTGATGAAGGCATGAACAATGTACATGGTCGAATTAAACACAATCATAGAACGAGAAATGATTGAAGTAATGTTGTGTATCGACAATTTAAATCTATAAAAACAGGTTTAAAAGTCTACTCCCAAAAATCCAAATTTTAAACTCTTGCTAGTATAGGCAAAATAGCTTTTTTAATCCTTAAAAGCTCTACTAAAATGCAACCAAAATCACCAAAAAAATTGTAAAGAACTTTAGGGATTAAAAAAAAATTTGCTTACCTCTACTAGAAGACTTACCGAACAGACATTAAGTTTCAAGCTATTGTTGGAGAATTTGTTGCCTTAAGTGAACTTTGATATGCGTTTCCACCCAATCCTCTAATATAAGATGGTTGTGAATCTTGTGATCAGGAATTTGATTAAAAATTTTCAAATATTTTTTAGAGCAACATTATATAGAGATAAATGATGAAGTTTATTATAGCATTATATTTTCTGTTTTAACTTAATAGATAAGTTTATAAATCGACTTGTTAGCCTAAAAGACTGATTGTGCCCTTCCCAACAAATTGATAGATGTTAAAGTTTATACGTCATGGGGGTTTCATAGGGTTTTAAAATATGAGAGGATAATGCTTAAATTTGATATAAGATGAGGGCCTCACTTATTTTCTCTAGTATTTTATATTTTTATAGAAAAATGAACAAGCTACTCATCATAGAAATAAATAGTGATCAAGTTATTAGGGTTGGTGCTCTGAGCGCCAATATTATTATGTATTTCCCTGTAAATACTAATATAACATTTTATTATTAATAATATAAATAGTTTCTTTTATATGATAAAGACGTAACGGACCTTAGAATGATTAGTTATGATACCGTTGCAAAAGCTTCAGAACTGACATTGAGTTGTATCATGACGTTGTCATTCTTAGAGTGTTTCTGGTCAAGGTTTACATTACTTGGTCAGTAAAGTAAACCCGTTGAGACTAGTACATGTCGTATATTGGAATCTTAGATTCCGATTGTTTCTCAATGAACCATGAGTCTTGGATACTCGTATAGACATGTAGGTGTTTATAGCGGATAAACACTGAACGACTCACCGAAGATTCTTAATGAATGGTACATCAATGTCAATGAGAATCTTCTCGGGTTGAGTGAGCATAGTGATTCTTTGACTTGAGATACCACTGTGGATATATGAGTTATCCTCCACACTTTGATGACAGTCACATCACCGATCTATTTAGGTCAGACCTCCGCCTGTTTGTTGGGTGTGGACTGATGCTCAGGATATCTTGTGTGTATCAAGAAAGGATCTGTCAGTTATGTGTACAGAGCATAGGTATTCAATATGGAATTAGCAATCTGTTAAATCCATGGGCCCGTGGTACACTATAGAAATTAGTTCTAAGTGTTATTAAGGGATTTCTAATAGAAACATCGACATGATTATATCTATATAGATTTGACGTTTATATTTATATCTCTGAAATAATTCGGATACCTGTGACGGAGGGATTATACGTATGCTATGACCTCGACCTGTATGGTTCAGAGAGTTTATCCGTGTTCGTCATAATTTACGGGTGGGTGAATTATGGACATGAAATTTTATTTCGTGATAGATATGCCTGAATCCAGAGAGTCTCACTAGTGAAATATACTCGTAGAGCAGTATGGCAACTTTTATAAATAATACTGATTATTTATAAGTCGTTTAATGGTTAAACGGAAAATATATGCGAATAGACCTAATGGTCATTTCCTAATTAATGTGTATTTGTATTTAATATTTATTATTATTAAATACACATTAATTAATTGTCAAATTATGATATTTGACATATATTATTAATATATGTATTTGAGATATTTAATGTAAATATAATACATATATTTAAGATATTTGTATTTAATTATTTAATTATTAAATAATTAAATTAATTGAAAAATAAATATCTTATGCCATGATTAAAGTTAGGAAATGGCATGATTCTATTGGTTCACTTGTAAAGTTAAATTTATGATAAGGTTATCATTTGAATTAAGTTAACTAATAAAGTATGTTTCATTTAATGTTTTGAAACAAAAATTGAAAATATCATGATATTTTCTTTGTTCAATTTTCAGCCAAGTGAATGAATATAAAAAAATATTTTATTTTTCATTTTTCATAACAACAAGTTGCAAAAGAAATTACAAAGTAATGTTGAGAGAAAACTTGAAGAATAAAGGAAATACTTCAAGCAAATTCTTGGTTTTGTACGTAATTTCCAACTTTCTTCAACTAGGATATCGTTCTAGGCTTCAACTTGTGCTGCTTAGAATTTTCTCTACTCTTTGAGTATGTAATTTAAAATGTTGTGAACTTGTTTGAAAAATTTGAGCATGTATGTTATAAAGAATGCATGAAATTAGTTCATTAGCACTCTTTTAGCCATTTGATGGTGATATTACCATTCTAGAGTTGCTTAGCCACTCATAAATTACCTAAAATTGTTCTTGAGTTATTTCATGATGGTGAGACTTGTTTGGTGTGGTAAGGATTGGATTAAAGAATTGAATTTGTTTAATTTGGTTTAATTTTGTCTTTTGGATAATTTATAAAATTAGGATTCATAACCCTTTCCAAATCTGGGGCTTTTCATATATGTGATGTAATTTGATGTATATATGATGTATGTTAAATTTGGGATTGATTGAATTTAATCTTGACATATTTTGAACAAAAAAAATACCAAATTGCAAATCTAGGAAAATCCGGGGATTGTTCGGCAATTTGAAAAATTTTGGAATTTTTGTTGTAAATTGTATTTTGATGTGTTGGACATGTATAAATCATTTTGGGATTAATTTGGAGTCACTTAAATATGTATGTGACAATTTAAGGACCAAAATGAATAAAATACAAACTTTGGGGTCAATTCGGCAATTATAGGAAATTTGATTTCTTGGGTTAAAATTTCATATTTTAAGTATTAGTTAATTAAATAAATGAGTTTATTTAATTGATCCAAGAAAAAATTTTAAAATCGGAAAATTCTGATTTTCTCGTTTTGCTGCGCTAACCCGGTAATTCCCTATAAAACCCCTACGCAAGTGACTGACTATACGCCTCAGGCTAAATTTTTTATCACAAGAGATTTCTTGGCCACCCAAGTTTGGGGTCATACTTTCTTCTCCAACTCGAGCAGTTGGAAATTGTTATTAGGGAACCTACAATTGACATGTATAAATAAACAAACAATAAATAATCAGACAAACAATAAGAATTCTTCAAGCGGGTGCACTATAAGGAAACTTGAAATTACAGATCGAATATTCGGTCAGTAATCTTAAAAATTCGATCGGTAGTTACGATTATCAACCGAAACAGACCGAATTTTTAAGTTGAAATTTGACTCGTCGATAATAAATTACAAATCGAAATAAGGTCGGTCGATAATATTAATGACCGAATTACCTACTGAAACACAATCCGGTTGATAATTTCTTTAAAAAAATAGATCTTACCGACCGCACCCGACCAGTCATGGGTGGGCCCCACACCTGGGCATTAGTACCACTTAAGGGCAAGCCCATACTAAACCCATACAATCCACATTTAATTATACAATTTGATGTAATTGGTGTGACTTGAACAATTGATCTCAAGATTGAATGTGTAAAATAGTTGTCATTAGGGTATGACATGTTTTTTTATTATAATATGTAAAGAATATATATGTGTGTGTTTGTGTGTATGAGTAGTAGTAGTACTAGTAATAGTGGTGGTGGTGGTAGTAGGAATAATAATAATAATAATAATAATAATAATAATATTATTATTATTATTAGTATTATTATAAATAAATATTTTATATATTTTTTTGTAATTTTAATTTTTTTATTTTCACCGACCAACTGATAATTCGATCGGTAAAATATCTATTTAATTTTTTTTATAATTATTATTAATATAGCGATCAGATAATAATTCAGTCATTATTTATTAGTAATTACCGATCGAATAATATTGGTAGTGTTTATGGCGGCAAATTAATCTTTAGCACCGTATTTACCTACCGAATACCGATTGAATATTCAGTCGATAATAATTCGGTCATTAATCGGTTAGTAATTGGTTAGAAATTATTTTCTTTTATCTTTTTCGGTCGATAATTATCAAAATTTACCGACCGAATATATTTGGTCGGTAATTTCGATCGATAATTCCATATTTTCTTATGGTGGTGTAAATAGTTTTTCTCCGATTTCAGAGTCGATATATTTAGATTTTTAGCACGAGTCTTAAATTTTATATATGGGCTTCTCGGGCCTTTGGCTCTTTAACTTTCAGATTATGATATAATCTAAGGTAGCACCAACAGCACCACTATAATAGTTTCTGCTAAAGAATAATCCTACTCTTCCTAACTGGTATCTTAAACAATATTATTTCAAGTGAGGTGGTATTAATTCATTGAATGATTAAACCAAGTAACAAATAATTTTCTTTGTAAGAAATTGATCATCCAATAGTTGAGTGCCACATATATTAGGGAAGTTGTGGAAATCATAGGGTCGGCTCGGTAGCCTGCGCAGTGAAAGTGGGTATAACCTGTGGATATCAAACATAGCTATACTTTTAAATAATTTCATGGAATACTATATTCCATTACGAGGGTACAGGAAAAAATCGGGATTGAATCGGAGTTCGAAATTTCAAAAATGGACAAAAACAAGATTCGGCCCACGTACACGCTGTTAGGGTTGGTGCTCGGAGTGCCAATCCAGATCGTATTCATGTCCGATTCATGAATAAGAACAATTCATTTTCCATAATATTACTTATTTATGGTAGTACTTCTTGCTTTTATATACATACTCGATCTAATTATGATTAGATTGAAACTAAATAGGATTTAGTGATATGTATATATTAGACAAAGACCCGATAATACATAATGTAGTGCACAGTTACAAAGTAGTTTGTAATTGACATTGGGAAGTGTCACTACTAGAAGTATATTATCAAATAAAGTTCATGGTCAAGATTTACTAACACGGGTCGGCTAGTAAAATCCGCTGAGACCAGTACACGTCGTATATCGAGACTTGGTCTGATGGTTTATCCCAATGAACCATGAGTCTGGGGGAGACTCGTATAGACGTGTTGTTAGGGATATGCCCTATACCCAACTTGTGGATGGGCTATATGTACATGTATTTGCAATATTTTCATTAATTAATAAAATGGAAATCTTTATTATATAAGTCTTACATAAATTATATGAATCATCAAACACTGTAATAAAGCCCTTGGAGTAATAAGATGATGGCTTCCACGCCTTATGAGAATCATTACTCTCAAACATTCATAGTCATAGTTTTGTGAATAATCTGGGCGTTCACAAAGCGGAGAGACTAGCATGATGATATGATCCGCCCTTAAGTGGGGTAACTGATCTCATAGGCTACTAGCGGAGATCCGTCCGCTTGGTGTATCACATGGATGCATGAGTTGCTCGTGTCCATCGAACTGACCACCGAAAGTTTTCACATGGAGTGTTTATCCCATGTGTCTGTGAGAACTTTCATGTATCGATTGTAAGACTAATCCTTAGACTTGAGGTCTTTACAATCTTATGTGTGGATCAAATGACTTTGACATTCTCCTTCCTCGGTTCAAAAGATCCGGTCATAAGCGTATGATTAGGTCATTTGTTGAAACACATGAAGTTTGTTAAGATACAACAGAGAATCGCCACTCTCTCGGATAATATTTTCTTATAAGAGTAGTATTACAGTTCGCGGGTTGATATGTGTGATCAGTGCTTGAGACTATGGCCACAGTGGAAGAATCATGTGAGATTCTTGGGTTAGCACGATTTATGACACTATCAACATCATACCTTTGAATGTATGGGTAGACACTTTCCATACCCTAGGTCAAACGGTGGGGATACAGTGAGGCGAGGGACCGTATCATATGTAAATCTCATACAGAATGGGTATATATCTTTCCTTCTCATTTGGGGGCCTTGGCATGTTGCTAGATGTCAACCTTGGTCATTGAAATTGAACGACCATATGATAGGAGGATACTTTATGGTCGATTAAATTATCACGATTCATTTCATGTCCAACTTGAGGGGAACCCAAAAGGTCACACACAACAAAGTCGAAATCAATGGTTAAAAGTGCACAGTACAAATTTAACAGCATATATGATTGTTGTAGGAATTGTTCATAAATGGTTCAATGTGTTTAATTATTGAACAAATTATTTATGAGATTCCAAAGTGGCTTAGGGATTGGTGAATGACGATATGGGCACTTTGGGAATTGGAAAAATGAATAAGAAAATAAAAAAATATGCGTTATTTTATTTTATTTTATTTTATTTGTTTTGAATTCCAATTCGGCCCAAACTCTTATTAGGGTTTTATAATCTCATTAAACCACTATATTAAGATCCAATGGCTAAGATTTAATTAGCATTTATCCCACATCGGATTCTTAATTAATTTTGTTGTCTTTGGAGCACCTATATAAACCCAAAGAATTCGTTACAAATTTTTACACCAAAACCTTTCATATCTTGGGTTTATATAAGTGAGCAACTCTAAAGTTTAAGAGTAAGCCACTGATTTTAAGGATCCTTAAGTCTAGTTGACAAGAGGAATCTCAAGTTATTTAATGCAATATCATAATTAAATATTAATCAAAGTTATTTAATGCCTAAAATAATTCCAACATATTAAAACTCATATGATTGATGATTCTATGTATGATTAGATTTGGCATGATTATTTTAGGGTGCAAACATCTAGAGACTTTCTAAGGAAATAGAGAGTGTATTGCTTATCCCTTAGCTAAGTAATTATTCTGTGATGAACTTAGAGATTTATTACATTTAAGCCTAATAAATATAAATCACTTGTTTATAATAAAAGACATTATAAAAGATACAAGTGGGGTGGGACCAAGGCGTTAATAAAACTTTCCAAACTAAAGTTAATTTAACCAAATGTATTACTAGAGTTAGATAATTATTTGGTGTCTTCCTTCACTCACTACCTTTTTATAGCCAAAAGGAAAAGATGTGAAGATATATAGATAATCATTTACTCAAAGCTTACCTTAAAGCATATTTAAAGTGTTGGACTAATTTGGAGGATTTATTGTTTATTCTTGTCACCAAGGCAATAAAAGCCTAAGAGGTAAGGGTATTTAAGAGAGTTCGCTCCACCTTTCCTCTGGGGAATTTTCAATGGAGGAATCCATTTGACAGTTATTCACTTAAACTTGCTAAAATCCTCAATAATAATTTAAGTCTAAAATTTGCCTCCCATTGTAAAGTATAGACCCAAATGGCTTAAACCGTATTGGCAGGACTAGGCTTTACCAGACTGACCAATACCAATTTGTCCCTAAATCGTACTATTGATAATGGTTTGACTTTTCTGAGTCATAAGACGCAGCGACCCTTAGGCGTGGTCTTATAACTTAGTGGCAAAGATTGGTTGTCCACAAGGACTAGCATAAGCTATGGCATGTTTGATTTTCCAACCCAATGATCAAGGAATTGTGATTTATATCATAAATTGGTTGGGAACCTACCTAATTATCGTATTTTATAACGACCGGCCCTAGTCGGAGTTGTGAAATGATGATAATGGGATCCTTGCCCACTAGAAATCCATTATATTGGGGTTGATGTGATTTGCTTAAAATTTTAATACAATTGAGTGGGAGCAACTTCATAATATTAAAAGCCCATGTTATTATGAAACATTAATGAAAACATATTCCTAATTTTAACATTCTCTCTTAACATGTGGGTTAAAATATTTCACAAACATTCAAATGGCAAACAGATTATCACTTTGTTCCATCCTTGATGAGCATAAGCTCAAATGGGACAACTACAATGACTGGTTTAGAAACCTTAAAATTTTCTTACGACAAGAAAAGATTTTATATGTTCTTGAAAGACCATTTCCCCATGAACCCGTAGAAGATGCTGACCAAAATACATTTGATGCTTGGAAGAAACACGTCGATGATGATGAGCAAGCAGTTTGCATAATGCTTGGCTCTATGTCGGACGAACTTCAGAAAGCTCACAAAGATATGGATGCTCAAACCATCATCTTTCACTTGAAGGAGTTGTATGCAACTTCCGTTCATACCGTGAGATTCCAAGTGTCATGTGCCTTATTTCAAACAAGGTATAAGGAAGGATCTGTTAGTGGACATGTGCTTAAGATGACTGGCCACATTGAAAAATTGGCCAACCTCGGGTTCATCATGGATAATGAGATAGGTCACGATCTAATTCTTCAGTCCTTACCAAAATACTTCTCTAACTTTATTATGCAGTTTCATCTGTCTAATAAAGAAGCTACTTTAGCAGAATTGCACAATCTGATAAAGCAATCAGAGAAGGACTTAAAACCGGAGCTTAAAACCTCTGTAATGCTTACGGGTACGGACCTGAAGCCACGAGGACCAAAGAAAAATAAGGGCAAGGCCAAGGCTCCAGATCACCTAAATCCCAATGGTAAGGTGGAGAAGAAAAATGGAAAAGGGGAAATGTTTATTTTGTGGAAAGAAGGGTCATTGGAAGAAAGACTGCAGATCCTTGAAAGCCAAGGAAGCTAGGGAAGCCCAAGAGCCAAGAAGCCCAATGCTTCAGGTATGTTGTATATGATTGAACTATATTCTCAAAACTATGAACCTTCTACTTGGGTGCTTGACACCGGCTTGTGGGACTCACTTGTGTAACAATGTGCAGGGCCTGAGAAATAGTAGGAGACTCCATCATGGGGAGGTTGACTTACGCATGGGTAATAGAGCAAAACCGGTTGCATTATGTGTGGGGACTTATTCATTAGTTTTGCCGAATGGTTTAGTTTTAGACTTAGAAGATTGTGTTTATGTACATTCTCTAGTAAAGAACATCATTTCAATTTCTTCTTTATGTAATAAAGGCTTTTCATGTCTAATAAATTGTAATGAATGTTCTATTTATTTCAATTAAATAAAATATGGAGATGGTATTTTGAAAAATGGTATTTATGTCTTACAAACTACCAAAGAATGTTCAACCTCTAATATGTACAACGTTAACTTGAATAATCTCAATGAATCACTTCTATGGCACAGTCGCTTAGGTCATATCAATGAAACAAGATTAACTAAGCTACGTAAGGATGGGTATTTCAGACCCTTCAAATATGAACCTTATGGAACTTGTGAGTCTTGTTTACTTGGTAAAATTACCAAATTACCCTTCAAAGGTAAATGACAGCGTGCAGCGGAGACATTAAAACTCATACACTCTGATGTATGCGGACCAATATTAGTCACCACTAGAGGTGGATTCTCCTACTTCATTACCTTTATCGATGATCACTCGCGATATGGGTATGAGTACCTTATGCGGTACAAATCTAAAGCCTTTGAGAAATTCAAAGACTTCAAAGCTGAAGTAGAAAACCAGCTTAATAAAAGTATTAAGTCACTAAGGTCTGAACGAGGTGGCGAATACTTAAGCGATGCATTTCAAGATTACTTGAGAGAAAATGGCATTGTTTCACAGTGGACTCCTCCGGGAACTCCACAGCATAACGGGGTCTCCGAAAGGATAAATCGGACATTATTAGATGTGGTCCGATCAATGATGCCAGTCACGGATCTACCTCTTTCGTTTTTGGGTCTTGCTTTAGAAACTGCAACACTACTACTAAACCAAGTTCCTTCCAAGACTGTTAGTCAAACACCATATGAGTTATGGTATGGGAAACGTCCTAGTCTTAGTTATCTAAGAGTTTGGGGATGTGACGTATATGTTAAGCTCACACAAACTAAAAAATTGGATGATAGGGCAGTTAAATGTAAGTTTGTAGGATATGCCTTGAACTCAAGAGCATACGTGTTCTACATCCCAAATGAACAAAGAACATTTATCTCACGAAATGCTAAATTTCTAGAGAATGAATTCCTTCTCAAGAAATATAGTGGGAGTAGACTTGACCTCGATGAGGTACGAGAAGAACAAACTAACATAGAACTAAACCTCAGGCCCCTCAAAAGGGCAGCGACGGAACAACCACAAGGTTATGAACTTAGAAGGTCTAGTAGGGAAAGATATGAGCCTGAAAGATATGGTTTCCATATTGATAAGGAACATGATCAGGTCATTGATAATGACGATCCCACCAGTTATGACGAAGCAATGTGTGACATTGATTCAGTCAAGTGGCTTGAGGCCATGAAATCCGAAATAGACTCTATGTATCAGAATCAAGTCTGGGACTTGGTGGATGCACCTGAAGGGATAAAACCCATAGGCTGCAAGTGGATTTATGACCGGCGTAAAACACACGTATAACGCAAGCGCACGTATCGTTCCAGATAGTAGTATAAAAATATCGATCCCACGAGGACTTAATATCTAATCTATTAATTTTATGAGGTCAAATGATTACTAGTATCTAACAGGTTGTTTGATTGATTTGAAATGGTGACGATTCTAAATTTAAAAACAAGTAAATAACATTGTTCGAAAGTAGATTTTAAGAAAATTAAATATTAAAAACTATCTAGGGTTGTGATTTCTTCCAATATCATTTTAAAGATGAAGTGGTTATCTTAAAGTTGGGTAATATATTGATTTATTAACCTGGAACACTAAATTATGTGTAAGCCTCTGTCGATGGTCAGACACAAATATCCAGTTTAACCCAATTGAACCATATGTCTATGTCAACCAAATTATCTGGATTCATTAAGTTAAGTTCCAATTATGGCTACCCCCGCCCGACAGGTATATTCCTATCCTGTAAAGAAATCTATTAAAGGGTTATCTATCCTCAAGGAAGATCGTGGGCTATTAAGTCTAAGGTCTTAAACCTAAAATCCCTATGTCTAGTTCATTTTAGATTTACCAGTTCAATTTTATTAATGGCCAGTTAATAAAAAGCATTAGGTTTAAGACTCAATAAATAAACCTTTATATTACCCAAACTATAATTTAACCCTTATAAACCGGTGATATTGGATTTCATCACAACCCCAGATAACTGGCTTAGTTACGACACATATTTACAGGTAGTAAAAACTTAAATAAAAAAAAAAGACATAAAGTAAAATACTAAAAATTAAATACTGAAAAGTAAATGCTGAAAGTAAATTGCTGAAAAGTAAATTGCTGAAAAGTAAATAAAGTAAAATTACAATAAAAGAAAATGCTGAGGTAAAAGGATCCACTTTTATTACTTCTATTTTAGATATCTCCCTTAATATAATAAAAATAACACACAAACTAAAAACAAGGTACTGATCAACTAATTCCCTCCCCCAAACCTAAATGAGACATTGTCCCCAATGTCTTAAACAGTAGAAGAAGAGTTTAGAAGATAATACCTGGTTAGCTGAAATTCTACAAGAAATTAAAGGTTAAGATCCAGATTAATTCGACGCCTCTTACCACGATCGTCTTCGACCAATTTATCTTTGAAAAGATAGGGTCAACTTGTGGTTCATAGGCTATGAGTTGGTCTATTAGATCCGGAGCAGTTCTGGCAGTGAAGAGGAGTTCTTTCAAAGGTTTTGACACAAACCCATTTCTCCGAGCATCATCAAGAAACACACAAAGAAAATCATAAAATCCATCAACATTAAACAGTCCAAGTGGTTTCTGGTGTATGTTCAGGTTCGCCCAAGATAGTACAATAAAAATTTCCTCCAATGTGCCCAAGCCACCTGGCAAAGCAATAAAAGCATCAGCACGGTTAATCATTTCTACCAATCGTTCAGACATACCTGGCACGATCAGTTCCTCTCCGTTTGATGATCCAATAAGATTTGCCTCTGCCAAGGGTTTTGGGATGATTCCCAAAACATGACTGCCTCCTTCCTGTACAGCCTTTGAAACGATCCCCATAAGTCCAAGATTTCCTCCGCCATATATTAAGTGCATATTCCTTGCAGCTAAGACTCGACCCAATTCCTGTGCTGCTTCTACGTATTGTGGTTTAGTACCCAACTACTACCGCAAAACACACAGATGTTTTCAACTCGTCTTCTTGAAGTGGCTTCCATTTTTATATGTATTTCTTTCTCAACTCTGGATGCCTTCAAAAGTGCAATGACGGGCTGAATTTATAGTACCTGAAAAAGGGTGAGTAAATAATAGCACAAGTATCTTCCAGAGGACGATTAGTAGCGCGAAATAATATTGTGATAGTCAAAAAGGTCTGGATCTTGCCTACGGAAATAAAAGAAAACAACAAAAAAATCACAATTATTAGGAAAAGACAAAGAGATATAATATTTACAAGAAAAGTAACGGCTTGATTGACGTCTATGCGTCAGGGACAAGCTTCCCATCCAATTTTCTTATAAATTGGCAAACATGGTCTTTTTGAGTCAGATTCCCGAGACTTAACAGTTGTCTTTCTTTTTGAATTGTGTATGTAATTTGCGAATGGCTATATGAACATATCCACTGGGATGCGTCTCAAGAGTTGAAGATATTCATCTACAGACTCCTTACTCAAGCCATCCCTAATGAATTTAATTTTGTCTTCGCGATTATCAGACACCATTCCTAAAGAACGACAACGAGTATTGCAATTAAATCGTGCACATTTAAAACAAACACCCATTTGCTTAGCTCTTCGTTTCTTTGCATAGGTGCTTCTTCCAAAACCAGGCAGATGTGAAATAAAAGAGTCAGAAGACTCACCTGCCAATCGGACTCGTGCTTCAATTACCCAACGAATATCATTAGGAACACCTGTGAATTGTCAGTAACCTCATCCGTTCCAAGCGAGCTTTGTAACTTTCATCAGAGATTTTTGAGGGAGAGAAGGAAATTGCTTGTGAAGATTTGCGAGAGCTTCTTCCATCTTGAAATGACTAAACTTGCAAAAAATTAAACACACAAAAATAAAACACACCAAATCACAATATATACACAAATTGCATGGGTTGCCTCCCTGCTAGCGCTAAGTTTAAAGTCGTCAGCCAGACTTGACTTCTCGAACGTTAAGCTGGATCTGAAAGTGTAACACTTTCTTTTTGTCGCTCAAATGATTCTCCCCAGTAGTGCTTGACACGCTTGTTTTTAACCTTGAAAGTTTTTTGGAGTCAGGATCATGTATCTCAACGGCTCTATTTGGTAAAACTTTGGTGATCACAAATGGACCTGACCACCGTGATTTTGGCTTCCATGGGAAGAATTTCACCCTTGATTTGTTTAACAGTACCTTCTGCCCTGGTTCCAGTTGTATGCGCACTAACTTCTCATCATGTCTTTCTTGCCCTTTTCTTTGTACAATTTGGCATCCTCAAAAGGCTGATTGTGAAATTCCTCCAATTCGTTGAGCTGGTGGAACTTTTTCTCTTCTGTTGCTTGTAGTGCAAGAATTGGCTCTTTCAGTGCAAAAGATGTTTTATCTTTAGGCTCCACAGGCAATTGACATGTTTTAAGTTTGTCAGTAGAACTTTGTCTTCATCAGAGTTCTGAATGGTACTGTGTATCACATCGAGTTTGAAACATTCCTCATTCTTTTCATCATCTGGGAAATTCATGGCCTTGAAAACATTGAATGTTACTTCTTGGTCCTGTACCCTCATGGTTAGTTCTCCTTTTTGTACATCAATAATGGTTCGACCTGTAGCCAAGAATGGTCTCCCGAGGATGATTGGCACGTCTGCGTCTTCTTCCATATCAAGGACAATAAAATCTGCTGGGAAAATGAATTTGTCAACCTTGACCAGCACATCCTCAACTACGCCTCTTGGAAATACGAGCGTTCTATCAGCAAGTTGCAGTGAGACTGAAGTTGGCATTGTTTCTCCAATCTGTAATTTCCTGAAAATAGAAAAGGCATCAAGTTAACACTTGCACCTAAATCACACAAAGCCTTACCAAAGTTATGTTCTCCTATGACGCAAGGAACAGTGAAACTGCCAGGATCTTTCAACTTGGGGGAAGTTTCCTCTGAATGATAGCGCTGCATTCTTCTGTTAATGCTACTGTCTCGTAATCTCCCAATCTCCGCTTTCGTGAAAGAATATCTTTCATGAATTTGGCATAGGTGGGCATTTGTTCCAACGCTTCTGCAAATGGAATGTTGATATGCAGCTTTTTGAAGATCTCCAGGAACCGAGAAAACTGCTTGTCCAATTTGTTCTTCTGAAGACGTTGAGGAAAAGGTGGAGGTGGAGTGATCTGTTCTTTTTCCTTTGCTTCTTTTTCCTCCATCTGTTGCTTTGTTTCTTTTGGAACTTCCTCAGCAGCTGTTTTGACTCCAACATCTTTGTTATTTCAGTACCGCTTTTTAACATGATGGCATGACATTGCTCCTTCCCCATGTTTCTTGGATTTGGCTCTGTGTTGCTAGGAAGGGTACCTGGCGGTCTGTAACTCTGAGCATTGCCAGTTGTCCCATTTGATTCTCCAGTGCTTTAATAGAAGCAGATTGACTTTGAATTAATGCTGCTTGGGATTGAAACATAGCATCATATCTTGCTGCGTGAGAGTCGTGTTTTGCTTCTATCTTTTTCAAGTGGGTCAACACTTCTGTTATTCCTGGTTCATTTGCTTGCTCCTGGCTTTTGTTTTGTTGCTGGAATTCAGGTGGATAGTTCTGCTGTTGGCCTGAATTGTTGCTCCATGAAAAATTGGGATGATTCCTCCACCCTGGGTTGTAGGTGTTGGAATATGGATTGTTCCATTGTCTGTTGAAATTGTTGACATAATTCACCGTTTCTTCAAGTTGGTTGACTCTGGTGCTCCTCCATATGGTGAACTTGTGGATCCAGTGATGTTCACAACTTGCGTGCTAAGTGTTTCAGACATTTGCATATCTGATCCAGCCTGGTATTCACTGCTGTGTTTGCTCCAACTTCATAAATTCCTGCAATTCTTTGGATCATGCTCCTTTCTGTTGGCCACAAGGAATTGTTGTTGGCCATTTCTTCGATTAGGTCCCAGGCTTGATCTTCTCCTTTTGCCATTAAAGCTCCTCCAGCAGCAGCATCGATTGTGGTTCTCATTATTCCAGAAAGTCCATTATAGAATGTTTGGACTTGAAGCCATTTTGGAATCTCATGGTGAGGACATTTTCGGAGTAAATCTTTGTACCTTTCCCAAGCTTCGCAGAGGGATTCTGAATCTTGTTGTACAAAGGATGTGATGTCATTCCTCAGCTTTCCGGTTCTGGCTGGTGGAAAGTACTTTGCAAGAAATTTGGTGGCTAAAGTGTTCCAAGTTGTGATAGAACCTGCTGGTAGTGAATGTAGCCAAGCTTTAGCTCTGTCCTTCAAGGAGTATGGAAAAACTCGCAGTCTCATTGCTTCTTCTGATGCTCTGTTGTAGTTAAAAGTGCCGCAAACTTCCAGGAAGTTGCTGATGTGGGAATTAGGATCTTCAGTTGCATTCCCCCGAACTGAACTGACTGCTGAATCATCTGAATGCATGTTTTGATGTCACACGCATTTGCTGGTAAGGGAGGAAGTACAATACAGGAAATGAGTCTGTCAACCACCGGAATGGTTCTGTCTCGAATGGGAATTGGTGGTGCAACGTTCAAAGGTTCAGGTTCCATGTTGACTAAAGCTTCTTGGCCTTCTCGCCTTTCCCTTCTCAACTGTCTGATGGTTCTTTCAATTTCTGGGTCAAGCGGTCGGAGTTCAAAGCTTCTGGTTCGTCTCATGAAGTTTCTGAGAACCTGAAACACAAGAAAACAAAAACAATAAGTAAAAAGAAATTAGATACAAGTAACGTATCTAACCCCTAAACTAATAGTAAAAGATAAATAAGTCCCCGGCAACGGCGCCAAAAACTTGACCGGCGTAAACACACACGTATAACGCAAGCGCACGTATCGTTCAAGTAGTATAAAAATATCGATCCCACGAGGACTTAATATCTAATCTATTAATTTTATGAGGTCAAATGATTACTAGTATCTAACAGGTTGTTGATTGATTTGAAATGGTGACGATTCTAAATTTAAAAACAAGTAAATAAATTGTTCGAAAGTAGATTTTAAGAAAATTCAATATTAAAAACTATCTAGGGTTGTGATTTCTTCCAATATCATTTTAAAGATGAAGTGGTTATCTTAAAGTTGGGTAATATATTGATTTATTAACCTGGAACACTAAATTATGTGTAAGCCTCTGTCGATGGTCAGACACAAATACCCAGTTTAACCCAATTGAACCATATGTCTATGTCAACCAAATTATCTGGATTCATTAAGTTTAAGTTCCAATTATGGCTACCCCCGCCCGACAGGTATATTCTATCCTGTAAGAAATCTATTAAAGGGTTATCTATCCTCAAGGAAGATCGTGGGCTATTAAGTCTAAGGTCTTAAACCTAAAATCCCTATGTCTAGTTCATTTTAGATTTACCAGTTCAATTTTATTAATGGCCAGTTAATAAAAAGCATTAGGTAAGACTCAATAAATAAACCTTTATATTACCCAAACTATAATTTAACCCCTTATAAACCGGTGATATTGGATTTCATCACAACCCCAGATAACTGGCTTAGTTACGACAAATTTACAGGTAGTAAAAACTTAAATAAAAAAAAGACATAAAGTAAAATACTAAAAATTAAATACTGAAAAGTAAATGCTGAAAGTAAAAATTGCTGAAAAGTAAATTGCTGAAAAGTAAATAAAGTAAAATTACAATAAAAGAAAATGCTGAGGTAAAAGGATCCACTTTTATTACTTCTATTTTAGATATCTCCCTTAATATAATAATTAACTTTGCATGATAATTACCAACCAGCCATATAGGCGGTATCCAGATTAAGTCAAATTAATAATTAATTACCAACCGACCAATCAGGCGGTATCCAGTTTAGTCAGGTTAAAACCAATTTAAATAATTACCAACCGACCAATATGGCGGTATCCTCGTTAAGTCAGGTTTTAACTAGTTTATATATTATAATTAAGGGAGATTAATCTAAATATTAGTAATAAAAGCTTTACCTTTTACCCCAGCAAAGGGGAGTTACCTCCTCATTACTGAAAAGTAAAAACTGAAAATTAAATAAGAAAAGTACTGTGCGTAAAAGTAAATTGCGGAAAGTAAAAACTGAAAAGTAAAGAAAAGAAAGTGCGAAAATGAAAATTAATTACTGAAAGCTATAAATAAACAAACAAGATACAATCTTCTTAGTATTCTTAAGGAATTCCTTAGAAGAAAGTATGATTTTACAAATGAAATGGCTTGGTATTTATGGCAAAATTTTGCCTCCATCAAATCATCCACCAAATCAATTATTAATTGCTCCACTAATTGCTCCACCAAATCCATTATTAATTGCTCCACTAATCTCTTATCATGTTTGGTGATGATTTGATAATTTTTATTATTTTTTTATTAATTTATTTTTTGCTTTGAAAATGATTGAAAGTGACTTTAATAATTACACACTACACACTTCTGGATGGTTCATCAATTTCGGGCATGAAATCTTCAGAATTCGAAATTATTTTGTCTTTCAAAGTTGTAGATCTTTGAGTCTTCTTTAATCTGGAACTTGAATCAGCTCCATCAGATATCTGAGTAAAAGGTTATGCCCAAAATACAACAGATGCGCAAAACTGGAATTTCCAAAACTGCACTTCTTCAAAACGCCCTTTCAAGTTTCCAATCTCCAAAATTAAAATATCAAGTCCAATAATTGCCCTTATTTGACCCATATTTCGTCCTAAATGATTTCATTAAGTCCCAATATTATTTTATCTGCAAAATAAACTAAAACACATCAAAACGTTCATCAAACCCGAGAAACTAAACAAAATATTAAGTAAAAGGGGCGGTAAATATTGATATATTTTCCGCTCATCAATTTACAAGCGTAAAACTGATGCAGAAGGCAACATCCAAACCTATAAGGCTAGGTTGGTGGCGAAAAGTTATAGACAAATCCAAGGAATTGACTATGACGTAACCTTCTCGCCTGTTGCAATGATAAAGTCCATTCGAATTTTACTGGCACTAGCTGCACACTTTGATTATGAGATTTGGCAGATGGATGTCAAAACAGTTTTCCTTAATGTGAACCTCGTAGAGGAAGTCTATATGACACAACCTGAGGGGTTTGCATCTAAGGAAGATCATAATAAAGTATGTAAGCTTAAACGATCCATTTATGGACTCAAACAAGCCTCTAGAAGTTGGAATATACGATTTGATGAGACAATCAAAGAATTTGACTTCATCAAAAATGTATACGAGCCTTGTGTTTACAGGAAAAGTAGTGGGAGTGCTGTTATATTTCTTGTATTATATGTCGATGACATATTAATCATCGGGAATGATATTCCCATTATGCAAGCCACCAAGCAATGGTTATCTTAGAATTTCTCCATGAAAGATTTGGGAGAAGCAGTCTACATCATCGGAATTAAGATCTACCGTAATAGATCTAAGAGGTTGTTAGGAATTTCTCAATCTACGTACATAGATAAAGTTTTGAAAAGATTCAAAATGGAAGATTCCAAAAGAGGTAATTTACCTACTTGTCATGGAATCAAATTATCTAAGGAGCAATGTCCAGATACTCTTTCAGATAGAGAGCATATGAGTAGGATCCATTATGCTTCAGCAATAGGATCGATCATGTACGCCATGCTATGTACAAGACCTGATGTCTCTTATGCTCTTAGCATAAAGAGTAGGTATCAGACAAATCCTGGTGAGCAACAATGGGCAGCTGTCAAAACAATCCTCAAGTATCCGAGAAGAACTAAGGATGTGTTCTTGACATACGGAGATTGTTCTAAGATGAAAGTCATTGGTTACTGTGATGCGAGCTTTCAGACCGATAGGGATGACAGCACATCGCAAATAGGATATTTGTTTACTTTGAATGGCAGAGATGTCAGTTGGAAAAGCTCAAAGCAATCAACTATAGCGGACTCCACCACTAAAGCTGAGTATATTGCAGTATTTGAGGCAGCTAAAGAAGCAGTCTGGATAAAGAAGTTCATCACCGAGCTGGAAGTGCTTCCCGCGATAAAGAATGGCATCACGATATACTGTGACAACATGGGCGCCATTGCTCAAACAAAGGAACCAAGGTCCCACCAGAAATCCAAGCATGTACTAAGGCGATTTCATCGTATCAGGGAGATTGTTGAGAGAAAAGAAGTTATTATAGAGAAAATACCCACAGAAGATAATCTTGCAGATTCTATGACTAAAGGGCTGACTGAACAAAAGCATGATAGGCACACCCAAGAGTATGGTGTCCAGATTCATACTAGTTGGCTATAGTGCAAGTGGGAGATTGTTAGGGATATGCCATATACCAAACTTGTGGATGGGCTATATGTACATGTATTTGCAATATTTTCATTAATTAATAAAATGTCAATCTTTATTATACGTATCTTACATAAACTATATGAATCATCAAACACTGTAATAAAGCCCTTGGAGTAATAAGATGATGGCTTCCACGCCTTATGAGAATCATTACTCTCAAACGTTCATAGTTATACTTTTGTGAATAATCTGGGCGTTCACAAAGCGGAGAGACTAGCATGATGATATGATCCGCCCTTAAGTGGGGTAGCCGATCTCATAGGCTACTAGCGGAGATCCGTCTGCTTGGTGTATCACGTGGATGCATGAGTTGCTCGTGTCTATCGAACTGACCGCCGAAAGTTTTCACATGGAGTGTTTATCCCATGTGTCTGTGAGAACTTTCATGTATCGATTGTATGACTAGTCCTTAGACTTGAGGTCTTTACAATCTTATGTGTGGATCAAATGTCTTTGACATTCTCCTTCCTTGGTTCAAAAGTTCCGGTCATAAGGGTATGATTGGGTCATTTGTTGAAACACATGAAATTTGTAAAGATACAACAGAGAATCACCACTCTCTCGGATAATATTTTCTTATAAGAGTAGTATTCCAGTTCGCGGGTTGATATGTGATCAGTGCTTGAGACTGTTGCCGCAGCAGAAGAATCATGTGAGATTCTTGAGTTAGCACGATTCATGACACTATCAACATCATACCTTTGACTATATGGGTAGACACTTTCCATATCCTAGGTCAAACAGTGGGGATACAGTGAGGCGATGGACCGTATCATATGTAAATCACATACAGAATGGGTATATATATTTCCTTCTCATTTGGGGGCCTTGGCATGGTTCTAGATGTCAACCTTGGTCATTGAAATCGAACGACCATCTGATCGGAGGATAATTTATGTTCGAATAAATTATCATGATTCATTTCATGTCCAACTTGAGGGGAACCCAAAAGGTCACACACATCAAAGTCGAAATCAATGGTTAATAGTGCACAGTATAAATTTAATAGCATATATGATTGTTGTAGGAACTGTTCATAAATGGTTCGATATGTTTAATTATTGAACAAATCATTTATGAGGTTCCAAAGTGGCTTAGGGATTGGTGAATGACGATAGTGGCATTTTGGGAATTGTAAAAATGAATAAGAAAATAAATAAATAAATAAATTTAAAAAAAAATGAATTATTTTATTTTATTTGAATTCCAATTCGGCACAAACTCTTATTAGGGTTTTATAATCTCATTAAACCATTATAATAAGATCCAATGGCTAAGATTTAATTAGCATTTTTCCCACATCGGATTCTTAATTAATTTTGTTGTCTTTGGAGCACCTATTTAAACTCAAAGAATTCTTTACAAATTTTTACACCAAAACCTTTCATATCTTGGGTTTATATAAGTGAGCAACTCTAAAGTTTAAGAGTAAGCCACTGATTTTGAGGTTTCTTAAGTCTAATTGACTAGGGGAATCTCAAGTTAAAAATTTTGAGGTATTTTCCTAGGCTAGCACCAAGGGCAAAATACCAGTGCACTCAAGGCGTAGTCTTGCCGTTGAGTTTTGGCTTTGGTGTGTGCACATTTGGAGGCCACACACTTAGGTGGCTCTTTGGAACATGGAAGAGCTTGCTGAGTACGAGAAAAGCTTGTAGAGTTCTTATGATAGTTAGCATGTTTAGGTTTATGTTCTTTGCATGTTTTATGAGTTTGTATGCTTAGAATATATAGTTACATGCCTAGGCTTATAGAATAATCAAAACAAATGGGTCTTGGGCAAAGGGATAGCGGCATCATAATTTTTAATTTTCCGCTGCGCACTCGCGGCTGTTTCCTAACACGTGTAGGTATTTGTATTGGATAAACACCGATTGACTCACCAAAGATTTCCTAATAGATGATACATCAACGTCAATATGAATCATCTCGGGTCAAGTGAGCATAGTGGTCATTCGACTTGAGATACCACTGTGGATGTATGAGGTATTCTCACGTCACCGATCTATTTAGATCAGACCACCGCCTGTTCTTTGGATGTGGACTGATCCTCAGGATATCATGTGCGTATCTCGATAGGATCCGTCAGTTCTGTGTACAGAGCATAGGTATTCAATATGGAATTAGCAATCTGTTTAATCCATGGGCCTGTGGTACACTGTAGAAGTAAATTCTAAGTGTTATTAAGATTGCTAATGGAATCGTCGATAGGATTATACCTATAGAGATTTGACGTTTATATCTATATCTCTGGAATAATCCGAATACCTGTGATGGAGAGATTATACGTATGCGATGACCTCGACCTGTATGATTCAACGAGTTTATCCGTGGTCGTCATAATTTACGGGTGGGTAGATTGTGGACACGAAATTGGATTTCGTGACGGATATGCCTGAATCTAGAGAGTCTCACTAATGAAACATACTCGTAGAACACTAGAGCAACAATTATAAATAATATTGATTGTTTATAAATCGTTTAACGGTTAAACGAAAAGATACATGCATAATGGGCGATTCGGTCATTTCTAAATTAATGTGTATTGGGATTAAATAATTGATTTTATTAAATACACATTAATTTTTGATCAAATAAAGTAATTGACATATGTTCCAAATATATGTATTATGGAATATTTAAAGTAAATATGATACATATATTTAGATATTTGTATTAAGTAATTATCTAATTATTTATTTGTTAAATAATTATAATAATTAAATACATTTATCTATATCATAATTATGGCTTTATATGGATTATTTTAATTGGTGCACTTGTAGGATTACATTTAAAGTTGTAGTGTACAACTTGAATAAGTAATCTAAGCATTAATTAATTAATAAAAATTGATGCGAAAAGACTTTCTTACCCCTAGGGTTTCGGCCATGTAACCCTTAGTATTTAAGGGTTTCTTTTTCATTTGCTTTATAATTTATAAGTGTGGGAACACAGAAACTGGGCGACGCATGCTGTTCCGGGCTCGCGGCTCGGTTGAGAGTACGAAGTAGCCCGCGGGGGATTAAACCGGAGAATAATGGAGTCGCCACCCGGTGTGAACCGGGACAAAGATTTAAGGCCGCACTCACCCCTCGCAAGGGAAGACCTCAAACCGTTGGGTTCGGAATGGTCCCTTACTTATGCCACTTGTAATGAAATGATTGGTGCAATAATTTAACCAAGCCTAAGCAACATATTTCCAAGAGTATTCTACTTTTAAATTCACATGCATGAAAGTAATCATCATAACGACGAACATGCAATAGCACACAACAATCTCATGAACATACTTCGATCATATAATACGGGAAACAAAGAACAACCTAAACATAATGCAAATTCCAAACGCAAAATGAATGACTAATCATGCTTGAAAATGAACAACTAAATAGGCTAAATCATGCTTAAGAACCAAGTAACATACTGACGGCCTAATCATGCTTGAATACCATCTCATGAACACATCAAATAGGTAAATGCAGGGATACAAATAGTATGATTGATTACATGATACAAGAGAAATCACCTAAGAAACAATTATGCATGACATGTGATGGAAAGGACTCAGTTCAGTGTATGCGCGTTCGTGTAGCGTTCGAAAACACGTACGAACGGTAAACAGAAGGTTCGCGTTCGTATAGCGTTTGAGAACGCGTTCGAACGGGACAGAACCTGATGAAACAAAACACATTCGCGTTCGAGTAGCATTAGTAAATGCGTTCGAATGGTAAAACGAAGGTTCACGTTCGTAGAGCGTTTGAGAACGCGTTCGAACGAGAACAGACCTGATGCATGATAAAACAAAGGAAATACGTGCGCGTTCGAGTAGCGTTAGTAAACGCATTCGAACGGTAAATAGAAGGTTCGCGTTCGTGTAGCGTTTGAGAACGTGTTCGAACGAGACTGGACCTGATGAAACAAAACGCATTAGCGTTCTCGTAGCGTTCGTAAACGCTTTCGAATGGTAAACAGAAGGTTCGCGTTAGTATAGCGTTTGAGAACGCTTTCGAACGGGACCAGACCTGATGCATGATAGACGACGCAACACATACATAGATAAGCAAATCCACAATGTAGGACCTCGTGTGCCTGATTGAACTCGTTCCCATTCAATTAAGCATACCTCATCCGGTGTGGCAAAACATCGTGGTAAAGGCAGCCTTTAGGCATTTTCCCTCGAATTGAGGACCTTTAATCCACCCTAGTTAGCCGATGCGCATTAGAATGTAATACATGCATAAATAGAACAATGATATGTATAAAGTCAATGACATAACAAAAAGCGCGGCAAAACATCGTGGTAAGGTAGTCTTCAAGCATTTTCCCTCGAATAGAGGACCTTTAATCCACCCTAGTTAGCCCATGCGCGTTACATCACAATGCATAGAATATAAAAACAACGATATAGGACTTTGTATGCTCGGTTGAACATATCTCACATCCAACCAAACATACTTTGTCCGGCGCTGTAAAGTATTGGCGTAAAGGTAGCCTTTTGGCATTTTCTTCCCTCAAATGGAAAACCTTTATACCAATATGCTAAGCCTATGCGCATCACTTCATCAACACACGAACAAACAACATACAGAATGTAAAAATGGCGAAACATAAGATATGGATAATAAACAATCAAGATAAAATAAAGGGAGATATGTTCCGTTTACTCAAGTGGTACGTGGAGTTGTATCCCAAGTACAGACCGCACTACCGTCCATTCGGATTCGGATACAGAATTTACGTCTGGATTTCCATCCTATATACCACAAGAGATGACACATTTTCCCTTTCATTCAAAGGCCACAACATGCATCCACAAATGACTCTCATGCGAATAAAATAATTAAAAGACGAATGACAATAAATAGAAAAAGTGCCCTCAGGTCTAACCTTTTAAATCACCTCTCAGATGTACGGTACACGATCGTCGGAAGGGCTAACGCTCCGCAACTCCTCTGGTTCACTGGTTCACTTCTCTCGTTCGTTGTCTCACTGTTTTGAGTCGTCGTTCTCTCTGTTTTACTGCTATTTTTACTGTATTTCACTGCTCTTTCGGTGACAATTTCTGGTCATTATTTTAGCTATTTTAGGCCACTGTTTTGGGGTATTTGGGCTGCTATTTTGGTGATGTTAAGGGCTGCGGTTTTGGTGATGTTAAGGGCTGCGGTTTTGGTGGTGTTAAGGGCTGCATGGGGTTACTATTTTTGGTGGTTTATGGGGATTTATTGTGTGAATGAGCTAGGGTGTTAATGCCTTGCATAATTTTTGAGATTTGTATGAATGTGCTAGCCCCTTGGATGTGTGGTGGAGGCTTCTTTTTATAGGCAAAGGCTAGGGTTAAATCTTGTTCAAAAATGAATAAATCAATTAGTGTTTTACAAGGAAGGTCTAATATTTGATTGGGGGACATGTCTTGGCTAGATTAGGAATATGATATATTTAATTTGTTTTGTTTAGGCATGAGATTATTTTAATTTGGTATATGATTTATAGATTTTATTTAATTCCTCATGTGTTAAATATGCATTTTATTAATTTGGATGTGTTTTATGGGCTTTGGTGGGCTAATTGGGCTTGGGTGTGAGGCTAGCAGTAAAACCAGAAATATTGACACCGTTAGAATGCCGCTTCGAACGCTACACGAACGCCCGTAATCTGCTTGACGTTTGAACGTGGTCACGAACGCAGCACGAACAAAAATAGTGAACTTGTGAAATGAATCTGATGACATACTTATTCTGAATTTCCTCTTCCGATGTCTGTTTCCCGCGACTTCCGTGACTTAAAAGGTAGTGCCTCCAAATGAGACTCATCATAGGGACTTATATGCAAAAATATAGTGCCTACAGTCGCCCCCACTTTGATGGGATTTGTGCAGTGTGTGACAATGACAATCCTATCAAAGTTTATGCAATGCATTTTTACCTACCTAGCTCGCCAGCTGCCACTTGACTTGCCATGTGTTGAGTTGAGTTGATTTGGTGGTGAGGTGCCCCTAGTTCATTCCCGAGCCGTTGTTGTGATGTGGTCCATTCCCGAACCGTTACCGTGAGGTGTCCATTCCCGAACCGTTACTGTGAGGTGGTCCATTCCCGAACCGTTACTGTGATGTGGTCCATTCCAGAACCGTTACAGTAAAGTGGTCCATTCCCGAACCGCTACTGTGAGGTGTCCATTCCCGAACCGTTACTGTGAGTTAGTCCATTCCCGAACCGTTACTGTGAGATGGTCCATTCTCGAACCGTTACTGTGAGGTGTCCATTCCGAACCGCTACTGTGAGGTGTCTTTCTGTGAGTGTCCATTCCCACCGTTACTGTGAGTTAGTCCATTCCCGAACCGTTACTGTGAGATGGTCCATTCTCGAACCGTTACTGTGAGGTGTCCATTCCCGAACCGCTACTGTGAGGTGTCCATTCCCGAACCGTTACTGTGAGTTAGTCCATTCCCGAACCGTTACTGTGAGGTGGTCCATTCTCGAACCGTTACTGTGAGGTGGTGCATTCCCGAATCGTGCTCTATTCTCGGAGTGCCATTCCCGGCTTGTTCATTCCCGAACTGTGTTTCCATTCCTGGAGTGCCATTCCCGGCTTGTTCATTCTCGAACCTTGCTCCATTCTTGGATTGCCATTCTCGGCTTGTTCATTCTCAAACCTTGCTCCATTCTCGGATTGCCATTCTCGGCTTGTTCATTCTCAAACTCTGCTCCATTCTCGGATTGCCATTCTCGACTTGTTCATTCTCAAACTCTGCTCCATTCTCGGATTGCCATTCTCGACTTGTTCATTCTCAAACCTTGCTCCATTCTTGGATTGCCATTCTCGGCTTGTTCATTCTCGAACCTTGCTCCATTCTCAGATTGCCATTCTCGACTTGTTCATTCTCAAACCTTGCTCCATTCTTGGATTGCCATTCTCGGCTTGTTCATTCTCAAACTCTGCTCCATTCTCGAATTGCCATTCTCGACTTGTTCATTCTCAAACCTTGCTCCATTCTTGGATTGCCATTCTCGGCTTGTTCATTCTCGAACCTTGCTCCATTCTCGGATTGCCATTCTCGACTTGTTCATTCTCGAACCTTGCTCCATTCTTGGATTGCCATTCTCGGCTCGTTCATTCTCGAACTCTGCTCCATTCTTGGATTGCCATTCTCGGCTTGTTCATTCTCGAACTGTGCTCCATTCTCGGAGTGCCCTTCCCGGCAAGATTGATATTGATGCTGATATGGGCCTCGCCCTCAGACTGATGTTGATGTGGGCCTCGCCCCCAGACTGACATTGATGTGGGCCTCGCCCCCAAAATGATGTGGGCCTCGCCCCCAGACCGATACTGATACGGGCCTCGCCCCTGTGATTCATTCCTAAAAACTGCTGAATGGCTATCTTATCTTTTCTACTTGATTCTTTCGAGGAGTCCCCTTGTTCTAGATATCACTGAGTATCACAGTACCAAGGTTTAATGTCTTTGTCAAATGCACTCATGTTACAGGAAGAGGCTTAGGCAAGTAAACGAAATGAATGTCTTTATTATCGTTGAGAAAAAGAGTTCGAACAAGTAAACAAAATCAATGTCTTTATTTAAAAATAATGGATCAAATAGACTAGGAGGAACAGCTCCATCATCTGCCGCACTGCCTTCTTCTTCGGCCTATGGTTCTTCACTATCATCCATGTAAGAAGCTTGGTGGTTGAGGGTTTGAGGACAAAAGTTTCGGGCAATCCAGAGTTGATCATGTAGGTGGGTGGTGGAACGGAGTGGTAGTTTGGTAGAGGGTTGGTGTGTGTGCTAGGCTGTTCTTTTCCTGGGTTGGGTATTTTATGGGAATCTATGAGATCTTGAATTTCATGCCTGAGGCGGGTGCAATTGTCGGTGTCAGGGCCATGTAGCTGGTGGAAATGACAATAAAAGGTTCACATTTATGTGTGGCGGTGGGAGGTGTGGAAGTGGTTTGCCTTCTAAGGGTTTCAAGAGTCCTTGTCCCTGTAACTTTTCAAACACCTTCGACAAAGGTCTACCAAGGTGGAGAATTGCATGCTCTTAATTGTTAGACAGTAACCCATAGCGTCACTATTTTGTAAATGATATTGTATTATTGTACAAAATTAACTATGTAGTAATGAAATTGCCTTTTACCGTTTTGTAA
>SKCR01033710.1:0-178683 GCA_019454045.1 Zanthoxylum bungeanum
CAACCAACCAATCAAGCAATCATTTCATTCTCATCCCAAATAGATACATGTAAACATTTAGTATCAATAATTAATAACAACAATAGAAATTAAGTCCTCGTGAGATCGATATTTTTATACTACTTGAGTGATACGTGCGCTTGCGTTACATGAGTGATTTCACCGATCAACGCATAAAAAATAAAGGTAATCGGAAAAGAACTTACTTGGGAATATTGAAGAGAGTGCTGAATAACTTGTGAATAGGTTGACGGTTGGGAAGATCATATAGGGCAGAGTGGGCAGAGAAGCTTGCTGATGTTTTTTTGGAGAAGACGAAGTGATAAAAGAATGAAATAGAGTACAATGGCCTTTAAATAGGCAACTCGGTTTGATTCTGACCGTTTGATGGAAGATAGAGGGCAAGATCGGTTACACATGTGATGATTATCTCACCCGGCTGAATTCGAATGGAAAGACGAGATGGGAACGACTGTTCAGTTGGGATCCAATTATACTCAATTTTGGCGCGTAAGCCATGGATACATGGCGCGTAGCATCTCAGGGAGACAAAGTAATAGAAGCCTTAGAATGATGTGACGGGCATTTAAAGAAGGCCATTGTGGCAACACAACTTCCAAAAGGCGGTTTAAGAGCCCTATAGACATTTAATGAAACAATCATCAAGAGGCGGGATCTTTTGATCATAAGAATGCTCTCTAGTCCCGAGGAGTATGCTGTTTGATTGATAACAGGATTGAGACCCGAGGAGTAGCGGATAATCCAAACCACCATTATAGTTCCCGGCACCAACTCACAGACTCATTGATACCGAGAACTACAGGACAGATGTTGATGGTGATTTTCAAACCCAAGAAAAGCCGAAATATGAAGAAAGGTATTAAGGGGATTTCACTTGCCAAGATAGACCCAAGATCTTTACAAGGATAATGGCTCGGAAGTGTCTGACCGACCAGTGGATCAGGTTCAACTACGTTTGGATACTGACCCGAGGAACATGGGGAACCAGCCACGACACAGTCACATACGCCCGAGGAAAGTGATTATTAGAAGATATAAGCTAGAAGAAAGTTATAATTGTTCAGATTGTCATTAAAGGAAGCTATTTCTCAATATTTCTACATGAAAATGGGGATCAGTGCAGGCTTGACATTTTTGAAGAAAATGTGGGGGAAGTGAAGGTTTTTATCGACCCAACCTTCTAGTAGATATAAGGAAGGCCTTTGTTTGTTTCGGCATACCAACCCGAGGATATGGGTCGGAGATTCTGGCTCATACTCTTAAATGATAGTTTGAGCCTCCCAATGACTGATAAGATATGAGTAGACCATCGGCTGATGGGATGGAAGATGACTTTAGGCTTATTGACTGACACACACAATCGAATAGGAGTGGTTGAAATACAAGTTGGCACATGGGCAGAGTGTGTAGCAGTTACCAAAAGAAGGTGAATTAATGAAGTTCAGATGACAGAGAGTAGCTGTGCCAGACGAAAAAGCTATTACTTGTAAGTTGATTAGGAAAAGAGCCTACGCAATGATGGATTGGTAACGTGGCTGACGTCATGAGTTGACGGAATAGTGGTTTTAGGCGCACTATATAAAGAGGTTGAGAACTCATTGCAAGGGGTTGGTAAATTTATTTCACACTTAACTTGTAAAAAAGAGAGCAAAAAGCTTAATTGTAAGCGAGAGCTAGTACAAGTCGGTCAAACCCAAGCACATAATAAAGATTTTATTTCCCTTGCACCTGTGGACGTAGTTCGGATCCATTCCGCCTAACCACGTTAAACTATTTGTCTTGTCTGTTGTTTCTATTTTTTGTCAAGTTTGCATTTGGTTCCCAACAAATCAAATAAATTCACAGTTGTGTGAGGTTTGTTCGAGGAGTGATTTTCTCGAATTGCCCCTTGAACGAAAAACAACCGTCAATATTATTATACAATATCTGAAATTATTATTTCATTAAACTCAATAAAAAATTTACAATATTTTCAAATTCTCAAATAAAAAACACTAGCTAAAGAAATGGGTTTGTTTAGTAATTTCTCAAAACATTACACATCTGTTTATATATTACAAAAACTTTGGAAACGTTTTTTGTTTTTTTTTTACTTCCTAAAAGATATATTTTATCAATTTTTTTTTCTAAGTAGAAAGAGCTAAAAGAATTATTTTATCTATTTTTCCGAGTGGAAAGAGCTGTAAGCCAAAAGAACCATTATGTTGAGTCTTGCCAAAAGTGCTTATTACTATTATAAGTAGGGTTAGACAAAAAATTCTTCAAAATTAGGATATTAGGGTAAGCAGTCCAAGTACCATAATAAAAGCCAAAACTAGCTTTCACGTCCGCAAGGTTCAACAAAACAAACCAATGAGATTCTGCCACGCAACCCACCAAATATCCTATTCGTTATGTCAAATCGGACACGTTTATTACTACTGTTGCCACGTAATCATTTGAGTCCGTATGGGTCCCACTACAGATCCGAATGGATTGGGGACACATAGACCCGGCCACCGGTTCCGGTTCCGGAACCGAACCGGAATGGGACCGGTTCGGTTGGGGTTCCACCCCAACTCGAACCGGTCCGAACCGATGGAACCGTACGGTTCCACCGGTTCGGACGGTTCCAACCGGAACCGAACGGTTCCGGTTGGAACCGTCGGGTTCCAACAGGAACCCTAAGGCCCCCAACGGCTAGTAGCCGTTGGGGGCCTTATTCCCCCAACGGCTACTGCCGTTGGGGGATGCAGGGAGCTGTTTGGCTCCCTGCCAAACGGCTCCCTGCCAAAAAAAAAATAAAATTATAAAATTATAAAAATTTTTTTATTATATAAAATAAAAAATTACTAATGTACCCCTAATAACGGTAATAAAACGGTTATATTTAGGGGCATTTTTGGTATCAAAAAAATTCTAAAATTCTATAAATAGGATTCATTTTTCATAATTTCATCACACCAATTTCTCAACTTTCTCATTTTCTATAAATCTCTTATTCTTAATCTTACTTCAATACAATTCTCTTATTTTAGATTTTAGTTGTTAATTAATTTGTTATCACATTCGGCATCCGCATCGCAATTATTCAAATGGCTAGCTCATCCGAGAACATAATGTCAAATATGCCGACCCAAGAGAGCGGCCCCAGTGTCAGTGCACAATCACGGAGAAGAGAAGTTAAGGCCGGTCCTCCGATATTTTCAAAATTCATTTTAATTTGGAACGCCTAGACGATGGTTCACAACGAGCAATTTGCAACTATTGTGGGGTTATCTATAAATTTTCTGGTGGATACGGAAATATGATCAAGCACATGGAGAAACATCATCCGGTTGAATTTGGCATTGATACGACGCAGACTCAAATGGCCAGGTACGCATCATTAGGGGTGTTCACGGGTCGGGTTTTTCAGATTTTTTTTGACCCGATCGGGTCGGGTCATTCGGGTACTCTGACCCGAAACCCGAAATTTGAGGAGGTGACCCGCGCGGATCGGGTCACCTCGGGTCGGGTCAAACAAATTTCGGGTCAGTCGGGTCAACATAATATATAGTGAATATAATATATATATTTTTTATTGAGTAAAGTTATTAACAATGCATGCAGCACTGATGGTTAAAGCATCAATAAGTTTCAGAGCAGTGTGCTGGTTCGAATCTCACCAATAAATTGAGATTTTTTTGAAAAATTAATTTACAAAAATTACACCATTCACACTCGAACCTGCAACCTCCATCTTCTTACGCATGAAACGTTACCATTTGAGCTACGACGTCTGATTGTTAAAGTTATACCATTAAAAATATATATATTATAATAAATATTATTACATCGGGTCGGGTCGGGTCAAACCCGAGTTTGCTGAACTAAACCCGTGACCCGATCCGAATTTCGGGTCGGGTCGGGTCAGACCCGAAATTAACTTTTTAAATTAAGAAACCCGACCGGGTCGGGTCGGGTCTCTGCGGGTCGGGTCGGGTCGCGGGTCGACCCGACCCTATGAACACCCCTACGCATCATCTAGTAGAGGTACGAGTAGTGTAGATTTATTTAAATATTTCTGATGCAAAAAATAGAGAAGAATTTGCGAAATTAAATGTATGGCACATCTTTCTTTAAGTTTTGGTGAAAAACTTCATTTTACTAATTACGTGCATAATGCTTTAAACCTTGCTGCATGTAGAATGACTCGAAACACAACAAAACGTCATATTTTCAAATTATATAAAGATGGTAAAATTATTTTAAATGAAATATTTAAAGAAATGAAAGGTCGTATTTCTATATGTTCTGATATTTGGAGTGACCATTGGCAAACACACTCATACATGGGTGTGACTTGTCATTGGATTGATGCATCATTTACCATGCAAAAACGACTCATTGCATTTAGAGTTTTTGATGACCAACATACTGCACATAATATTTATAGAATGATGAAGGTAATTTTTGATGAATATGGTTTAGGAGAAAAAATTTTAACAATTGGATTTGATAATGCATCTGCAAATACTGCATCCATCAATGATTTAAAAGAAATATGTCAACCAAATTTAGGGGGTCGATTTTTTCATATTCGTTGTACATGTCATGTCCTAAACTTATGTGTGCAAGACGGTCTAAAATTATTATCTCCTTTCCTTGATCCTATTAAAACGGCACTTAACTGTATTTGGTCATATTCTCAAGTTAGGAGGGAATGGACCAAGTTTTGTAAAATAAATGGTATTAAACCGATTAAATTTTCTAGAGATGTTCCAACACGTTGGAATTCTATTTATTTTCTTTTATGTCAAGCACTTCAATACAAAGATGCATTATGTAGTTTTTTTTCTCAATATGTTCAAAATATCACACTTTATCCTAGTCAATGGGATATTTGTGAAAGAATTTTAGATATTTTAAGAGTTTTTAATGATGTTACTTTAGTTTTTAGCGGTTTTATTATCCCACTGCACATTTATTTCTTCTTGAAAGTTTGAATATTGTTGGCACTCTCGATGAACATGTTGACAGTGACAACCCTAATGATATTGTTTTGCTCGAATCCATTACTGTTATGAAGGTAAAATGGTTGAATTATTTTAGAGAATTCATTTACTTTATCTTATTGCTGCTGTTTTTGATCCTAGATTTAAATTAGAAGGTTTGAATGGTGGTTTACAAGCTTACTATGGTTATTTAGGAATATTAGATGACATTGATATTACGAGCATAATGACGAATTTAAAAGTGATTTAATTATTTTATTTAATGATTATATTGTAAGATATAACTTAGGAACATAGGAGGCCAGTCTAGTAGTAGCGAACCGGTAATTCAACCAAGACTTAGCGCAGGGGATCGTTGGTTATTACAACGAAATAAAAATCTAGGGATACGACAAAACTAATAACCCTGAATTAGATAATTATTTATCTACAAATTTTGAGTTTTCTAATGAAAGTTTATGCAGTAAAAATTTTAAAATCCTTGAATGGTGGAACCGGCATCAAAATATATATCCTGTTTTATCTATTATTGCTAAAGAGATATTGGCAGCACCTATTTCCACCGTTGCGGTTGAGCAAGCCTTCAGCTTGGGAGGTAATATATTGGAAGCTAGGCGATCTTCATTACATCCAAGCACTCTAGAAGCAACAGCTTGTGTGGATGATTGGACTCGAGCTGATCTGAGACAACAAGAAGATGCCCCCGATGATTTTGAAGATTTGTTCGATAATGCTTCTGCAACAAGTGCAAGCGGAAGCTGCGGACCCGGAGCCGAAGGATCAACTGATAATGATGATTGATAAATGTAAAATTATAATTTACAAAGGGGATATGTCTTAAACTTGTAATGGAACTACGTGAGCTTTGATTCCTCTCACCCTTGGAGGATACGTAGGCAACTTAAATTTTAAAAAATTTAAGCTCAAGCTCTTCAATGTAATAATTTTTTTTTATTTATAAATTTAATCTCATTTTTTTAATTAATAAATTTTTTTTATTTAATGATTTGACTCCTCTCATTATTTTATTTTAATTAATTAAAAAAAAAATGAACCGAACCGAACCGGAACCGAACCGTTCGTTCCGGTTCGGTTCGACTTTCCGGTTCCACTTAAGTGTGGAACCGGAACCGAACCGGATTTAACCGGTTCGGTTCCGGTTCCACACTTGTGGAACCGGAAACCGGCCGGTTCGGTTCGGTTCCGAACCGGAACCGAACCGCCGGCCGGGTCTAGGGACACACACCATGTGTAGATACGAGGTAAGATGTTCGGTCAGGATTTTGCAGGATTATTTGTTAAGTGATAGTATGGGGATAAACAGTGAAAGTAAATCCTCAAAGTCAAAAAGAAACTGTGGAAGATTTAATATGCCACTGCCACATGCATTTCCTTAGACACATACATGCCATTTTATAAAATCATTTCGTTCTATTTTTTTCATTTTTCAATTTTTGTTTTAACTTTTAGACTAAATTACCATTTGCTATCAATAATCCTAAACTACAGCATCCCTCAAACTCTTAACTTTCAAATCTTTAAACCTCTATACTTTCAACCCATCCGATGACAGATTGACAGCATTACGAAAATCGGACCTTCTCTCTAAAAACAGTAAGAGTTAGCGGTAAAAAAAAAATAATAATTTTTGGAATTTAATATGAAACACAAAATTTTGGGCTCCACTACAAGAAAAAAGGCTTTTACTGATACTAAATTAGTGTCAGTAAAGGGTTTTACTGACACTATATAAATGTGTCAGTGTTGCCGCAGCCAGAAATCACTGACACTAGTTTCTAGTGTCAGTGATTCTTAGTGTCAGTAAACGTTAATACTGTAGTATCAGAAAATTATTGACACTATGGTATCAGTAATCTCTCACACTATTTTAGTGTCAGTAAATTATTGACACTATATCATCAGTATTTAGTGATACTATAGTGTCAGTAAATTTTGTTACTGCAGTATCAGTATATCGCATATATTTGATTTTTAGTGTCAGTAATTATTGTTACTATAGTATCAATATCCGTCAATATCTTTTAAAATTTAAAAATCGTATTATTTCACAATTATTTTCTTATTTTTGTAATTAAATTAATCATAATATATATATACCAACTCAATGAAATAAAAAACTAAAAAATTACATTTATATAAAATTCGCAATATAATAGATTAATCGTATTAATCAATTCAACAGTATCACATGATGAATACAAAAACTCCATAGACAATCTTTAAATTAACATATATATATTTCAAAAACTACTCTTAAAGTCCCATCAAAATGTCATGCCCCCACCAAAATTCATGATACTTGTTGAGAAGCCTGCAACAATCCCCCAACAATATGATATCTGGCACAAAATCTGAAATTATAAACCAAATGTTAAGAATTAGATGGACTTCCAAAAAAAATCGATATCTTCATAAATAAAAACATTAAATACATCCAAATAAAATACAAAATATAACCCTAATCTAATTTTTGTCACATAAAGCACTTATTGACAATAACCATACCAACAACCTAAGAGCATGCATATATAAAAACCAAATGGCATCCATAATAACAAGTTGTATCTTTCATACCGCTACATAATCACCAAAACAAACAAATCAATAACACACACACACACACACACACACATATATATATATATAGACGGACATAAAACTGAAATAAAAGGATCTCATGAACCAGATGAAGTTTATCAGATGACATGATCTAATACTGTTTCCAAATGCAGGAAGCAAATCAAGATGACAAGATAGTTGTTCATTATGGAATTCCTGGAAACTAAAAGTTCAAAGCTCAAAATGTACTAGAATGTAACATTCCAGGTAATTGCCATAAAAATAGATGAGATAAACATGTTAGATCTCAATATATCAAATACTGCTTCCATAGCATTCATGCTGCACCTCAAAGCACATCAGATGACAGGTGCCATATCCCCCAAAGGTTTCAACAAGTATCAATCAGAACATGGCAAAACTTCATCAGGTAAAAAACTATCTCCAAGTTCATGTCTGACATAGAGAACATCGAGACACTGTTAATAGAATATTTTACATCATGATTGTTTTAACTTTCAAGTCTCAAAGCAATCTTACCCACTAGCAAAACTCACAAATAAAACAAATTAACCCACCAAATTAAACCCATCAGGGCATAAAACTGAAATAAAAGATATGATTCATATTGCTTTCACTGAAGTAAAAAATCTGGGGAAAAAATTCTAAGCTAAAAGTAGAAACAAGAATGTATTAATTTACAGAAAAGAGAAATACCATACTACTTCATTAACTCAACGAACAATAGCTATGTTGTCCTTGTCATTTGTATTCTGCAAGAATAGAAGATTTCCCAATATGTCATGAATTAAAGTGAAAAAATAGGAAGTAATAATCACCTCTGTAAAACATGTCCTTGTAATTACCTCTTCATTATACTGTGTGATTATATGTGCAACAAAATTCAAGTGCTTCTTCAGCAACATAACTTTCAGTCAATACATCTATAGTGATTCCAAGGAACAAATATGTTGAGGAGGGTTAATATATATATAATTACCAAGTGAGAAGAAACAACTAAAACTTATACATTTATTATTTTCAACAAGAATTTTACTCTCAAGTATTAATGAAAATATATTAATATGACAGCAATCCTTCGATAATAACTACAAATATACTTAATAATATAAAGCCTAGGCACCATGAAGATGTACCTGACTATCTATTCAATATATAATTTATACAACACAGATAAAAACAATAAGTGTAAGAGCTAATACGTGATTTTATCAACCCTACGAACTATTTAAATTAGTAAGACTACCAAGATCATGTGAATATCATTAGCAATTAGGACCACATGCAAACAAGTCGACAATGAGGTTCCACTGATGTTCCACGGTATCTACAATTGTTTGATCGGTGCCCTTGCTAATGACCGCGTGCAACCAAGTAGAGACAATGATGTTACTTCCACACTTACGTTAAAAAAAGTATAAAATTAAATGGTCCCTAAACTGACAACAAGCTCTTCTGACACTTCTTTAAGTGGGGAGGAAGAAAATGTTAAGAAGGTGAGGAAAAGGAGAAAAGCCAAAACCTATTATTTTTAATCACAGATCCAACTATCAAGTTTACAGTGAGGTTAAGGGCATATGAAACCAAATCCATAAAACTAGAGTTACATACAGATAGCAGGCATTCTCAGCGTTGCAAGTATTCAGAATTAGTGATTGAAAAAAAAAATGTATTCAGAACTAAAGAGTAAGCATGAATGAAATTTGCAATCAGAAAACATGAAAGCTCATTTCTCTTTTCTTCACATTTTCAAAGTTAAGGTAAATGCATCTATGAGTTTTTGACCGAGGTAAGCAATGAATGAGCATGAGAAGAAACAGAAAAAGCATGCAACGGACTTATCATTAAAAATTATACACCAAACAATTTGTATCACATTCATCATCCTCAATCAGTAAATGAAGACAAATTCTGCAATTGGGCCCTACAGATTGCATGTAGAGGGGGGAAGTTCCTGAAATTATAAATGACTACAAGATAAACATGGATTTAGAAACCCTCACTCAAAAGGAAGAGATTAAGTTCAGTCCATTCTCTGAGGTTGAAATGGAAGTAAATACACAATTAAATGATTAATTACTAACGAGGTAGGCCATAAATACCGCAGGCATGACTTACTTTGGTTTATCAGTTAAGGTTACTAGTGATCTGAGTACACCAGGGCTGATCTTGTCAGCAAGGGCACCTTTTTCTGATATAATAAAGGATTTCTCCTTTACATAGCTTTGCAATTTTTTGGCTTCAAAGTCAAGTCGTGTTTGATCTGCCATGAAGCAAGAATAATATAAAGAACCCACCAAGAAAGAATGTGTAGTTTACCATGCTAAAACGAAGCAATAACATTCAATCAAAACCAATAGGACCCTACAGTCTACACTGGGTTCCATGACCTATACACCCAACATAATCATTGACCATGAAAATTAAGCTTTTGAATCAAAGTGAAATATCTCACTTAACTAAAAGAAAAATTAAAATGCCAAAGGTAAAGAACAGGTAATACGTTTAAGCCCTCATTACTATAAAACACCAGTAAAATCAATTATACAATTTCCATATTACAGAATTCCAAACAGTATGGTTACTCAAAGACTTGAAATAGACTAAAACTTTAACTACACTACAAATACAAATCTTACATCTCTTTTATCGAACAAATGATACTAATGATCGGTTACAGATCCAAAACAGTAGCATTATCCTCTTCTAATCTTCCTAATCCAATTTCATTAACATATAAAAGAAACTTATATGTTTTCCATAATGCATATTATTCTCATTATGTAATATTGGTAATAATCATCATTCGAGCATTTATTTTATTATTTTTATTTTTTATCATTATTATTTTTTTTATCCCAAACTAATGAAATTTTACAAGTTACGGAAACTCCAAAATTTTCCCCCAAATCCTAGGGTTCTACCAATTTCCCCAATTCATTTAATCTTGTTAATTTATCAATTCATCAATGCCATCGAAACCCAATTTCACAAAACTAATCAAACCCAATGAAATTTATAAGAACAGTGTACTTACTTGTCTCATACACACATATACGCACGATAAATTCACTGGATTTATTTGTTTGTTTGGGGCTGCTACTTTCTCTCTTTCTGCTCGACTTCTTCTCTGCTTCTTCTCTGCTGCTCCAGCGTGACCAGTGCAGTCTCTTTCTCCCTTCTTTCTTGGCCTATTCTTTCTTCTGTATCTCTCGGCCTCTCTCAATCACTCTCTCCTCTCCCTCTCCTCTCCTTTTTAGTATTCTCTCTTCCTTTCGGCATCTCCCTCTCTTTTTTCTTCGGTCCTCTCTAGGTGTGTAATCCATTGTTGTGTGTTTCTCTTGTGTGCGTGTGTAGTGGCTGTGTGCGTATTTTATATATACATATATATATTTTTATTTTTGTGGGAGCGAGGAATCTAGATTACTAAGATTGATTTGGTAACTACGGTTCAGGTTTTTGACCCGACAAATACATATATATTTTTATAAACCGCGGTTTAAGGAACAAAAGTCACGATTTGGCCCAGTGGTAAAGCCTTACAATAAAAAAAAAAATTATATCAATGGTTACAATTTCGAGTCCCAGCAGACTTAAGGAAATAATTTTTTTTTTAATTTTTTTACTGATACTAAGGTATCATTAATTACTGACACTAAATTTACTGATACTCTAGTGTCAGTAATATATGCGAAAAACGTCACTTCCGCGAGGTGTTGGTTCGACTCCAGACGACTACGCGTTTTTTTTTTTTATTTCTTACTGATACTATTGTAATAGTAATTACTGACACTAAAATCGCTGATACCATAGTGTCAGTAATTATTGATATTTAAGTGAAAAAACACGGAAATAGGCCCATTTACACGTCGTTTCTGACACTTTTAGCCTAGTGTCACTAACCTTAGTGTCAGTAAAGGCTTTTTTTCTTGTAGTGGTCGGTGTTATGTTATCGATCAGTCACGATTGAGTAGCATGACTTGACATCAAGTGATAGGTTTATGTCCGAAATATATATTATGTGCCGGGCGTATATGTCATCTCTCACACAGCAGGTGGGTCCTACAATTATGCGGGGCTCACTTGCTGTAAAAGAGATGACATATACACCCGGCACATGATATACCACCTCGTTTATATCACCCATTGTCACCCATTTTTCTTGAATTTTATCTTTAAGATTGTGAATTAGTTATTTTATGGGATTCTAATTTTTTTCCATCTATTAACTCATAAAAAAACTCACTTAATACATAACCCACATTATATTAAATCATTTGTAACATTAACTTCTTGCTCTTCAAAATAATTTATAATAATTGTCATCTACGATTGACGTGTTATCAAAATGTGAGAGATGATATAGGAGAAATGGAGCGCATGTAGTGAGTTGTTTGGGTGAATATGAGTAGAGTTTCGTGTAATATAAAATTCCAAGCGTATCTTTGATCCAAAACCAAAAAATGAGGTATTTGATTATTAAAAAAAGAATGCTGAGAGTGTGATAAGAGCAGGAGTGAGTAAAAACAGGATATCTTATCCGTATATTATGGAGTCAGAATCTATTATAATTTAATCTAGTTCCTATATTTTGGAATCAGAACCTAACAAGTATAATATAGTAGTATGTCGGTTTCGGTTTTGTTCCAATCGATTTATGTTATAAATCTAAAATATTTAATATTTACCTAAAATTATTAAACTAAGATATATATATATATATATAAACTAAATTTCACAAGAGTTGCTGCAAACATAATCAGCACTCAGCAGCTACTATAAAAACATTGGAGTTACTAGAATAAATTTCATCTAAATAAAAAAAGGTTTCTGCATAAACACAACAAGAAGTAACAGCAAATGCTAAACAGCAGCAACAACAATGACAGTAGTAGTAGGCAGCAGTAGCATTAGGCAACAGTATGGGCAATAGCTCACAACTCTGTAGCCTGTACTATGAAGCAATAGCAGCACAACCAGCAGCAGCAGCAGCAATAAACAGTAACAACACCATAACCAACCAGTAGTAGCATCACCAAGTAACAACATCAGAACTATCAGCAACAACACAAACAACAACAGCACAAAACTAGCTAGCAATAGCAGCACAACCAGTAACACCATCCCCAATAGAACAACCAACAACACTAACCAAATCAATAACATTTGAACAAAACAAGTTAAATTAGTAATGGAAATTATTATCTATCTAAATTAATATTCTGCAGAGTTCGTTTCAACTACGAACTCTGCCTACTATCTTCGTGAGGAAGGAATGCAGCGCCTTGATTTCACTTGTCCTTGTCATCGCCCAACACTTTGATCTTCTCAGCTTGAACAACAAAACATCTTCCACTTGTTCCTTGATTTCGTCTGAATCCCAATCCGAAGGTGGTAGGGGTGGCGTGCCGCTAGACAAGGCCCCATTAACGAAACTCCTTGGTAGTGTGGCTCGCGGTACTCTTCGTCGTAGCTTGGGCTTACCGTACAATACATAATACTGAAATCATCTTGTGTCTTTACTCAGGGTGCCCACTGTTGGGATCACAGCCTCATAAAGCTCATTCAGGAGTCAATTCTGGGTTATTTTCCTTTTACGTGCTTCTGCGCGCAAATAAATCTCCTCATCGACTTTGGTCATGTCATCCTTTTGGTGCCCCTTCACTTCTTCTATGGTATGGGCCACGACATTCGGTTCTTCGGTACTGTAAACATTTTTTTCATAGTTTGGACTTCGCCCTTCTTTCGTTCAAACGTTTCTGGCAGCAGATGATGATTGGCTACAAAGGTGGCATACTACCAAATTGGATGATAATAGGGGGTTTTTCAGCATCTCCTTCTCCATCTCTGTCAGGGCAATCAAATTTATTTCGCTCTTTGCATCCTAGGTTCGGCTTGACATCTAAGGGACGTTTTCAGGCTTCTTCTCAACAATTTTATCACTACTTTCACTCGTCTCAATACTTTGACATACTTAAACCTTTGTTGTGGTCTGGGCCATACCTTTGGTGTATCATTTGGCCATAATTCCTCTAGTGTCGCCTCAACTGTGTCCGCGTCATCTCATCAATATGGATTATTCTTCTACTTTTTCTGTTACGGAAGGGCCAGACATTCTGGACAAGTTTGAATGTTCCCTGTAGAACTTTGAGGTGAAGGTCCTATATGCCATCCTTTGAGTGGCTCACTTGGAGGAGATAATATATCATATTTCAGGTATATATGTCATCTCTTTCACTTGGAGAGGCTCTCGTCTCACATGTTTCCTCCTGATGAACACTAAAAATGTACATTTATTAAAAGGAAAATTAATCATTTTATACATGTAGTTTCATTAATCCTCTTAATTTAGCATATTTGTGAAATAATAATTAAATTTATAATTTATATATTTTTATTGTTATTTTTATTTCTTATGTAGGTGAAATAATACTTTGAATGCATAACTAGAAAAATGGATTTGAAATTTGGATTTTGGAGGCCAGAAACTTGACAAGGCGTTCTAACAGTGTATAATTTCGAAAATTCTAACCTTACGCAATTTTCGTATTTTGGTCATAATGTTTTACTCCAATATCAGATTGAGGCAATTCTAGTTCCAAATGAAAGAAAACTCAAATATCTACAACTTTACTCTTTACAATAGTTTCTAGTTTTGCGATTTGCAAGGTTGAAATTGATGAAGAAACCAACGTGTGTTGCATGTAATTTTATTTATTTGAAAACAAAAAAAGAAAAAAGAAAAAAAAGGTTCTTAGTAGAGGTGTTGAGCTCTCTATTATAAATAGAGGTGCCAATGAGTGCTGTATATAATTTCAATTATTTGAAAACAAAAAAAAAATAGTTCAAAAGTCATAATCCACCTTTTGGTGGATTGTGACGATTGTTAAAATTTGTAAAAAAAGAAAAAAAAAAAGAAACCAAAGTCAAAAATAAAAAAATAAAATATTAGTAGAGGTGTTGAGCCATCTACTATAAATAGAGGTGTTCAGCACCTCATTTTATTTAGCTTCCTTCATACGTCTCAATTTGACATTGGTCCGCATACATCAGAGTGTATGAGTTCTAATGTATCCGCTGCACGCTGTCCTTTACCGTTGAAGGGTAATTTGGTCATTTTACCAAGTAAACAAGACTCACAAGTTCCATAAGCTTCATATTTGAAGGGTCTGAAATACCCATCCTTATGTAACTTAGTTAATCTTGTTTCATTGATATGACCTAAGCGACTGTGCCATAGAAGTGATTCATTGAGATTGTTCGAGTTAACGTTGTATATATTAAAGGTTGAACATTCTTTGTTAGTTTGTAAGACATAGATACCATTATTCAAAATACCATCTCCATATTTTATTTCATTGAAATAAATAGAACATTCATTACAACTTATTAGGCATGAAAAGCCTTTATTACATAAAGAAGAAATTGAAATGATGTTCTTTACTAGAGAAGGTACATAAACACAATCTCCTAAGTCTAAAACTAAACCATTCGACAAAACTAATGAATAAGGCCCCACGCACAATGCAGCCAGTTTTGCTCCATTACCCATGCGTAAGTCAACATCCCCATGACGGAGTCTCCTACTGTTTCTCAGGCCCTGCACATTGTTACACAAGTGAGTCCCACAACCGGTATCAAGCACCCAAGTAGAAGGTTCAGAGTTTTGAGAATATAGTTCAATCATATACAACATACCTGAAGCATTGGGCTTCTTGGCCTCTTGGGCTTCCCTAGCTTCATTGCCTTTCAAGGATCTGCAGTCTTTCTTCCAATGACCATTCTTTCCACAAAAGAATCATTTCCCCTTTCCCTTTTTCTTCTCCACCTTACCATTGGGCTTTAGGTGATCTGGAGCCTTGGCCTTGCCCTTACTTTTCTTTGGGCCTCGTGGCTTCAGGTCCGCACCTGTAAGTATGACGGAGGTTTTAAGCTCCGGTTTCAAGTCATTCTCTGATTGCTTTATCATATTGTGCAATTCTGCTAAAGTAGCTTCTTTATTAGACAGATGAAACTGCATAATAAAGTTAGAGAAGTCTTTTGGTAAGGACTGAAGAATTAGATCGTGACCTATCTCATGATCCATGATGAACCCGAGGTTGGCCAATTTTTCAATGTGGCCAATCATCTTAAGCATATGTCCACTAACAGATCCTTCCTTATACCTTGTTTTGAATAAGGCACATGACACTTGGAATCTCACGGTATGGACGGAAGTTGCATACAACTCCTTCAAGTAAAAGATGATGGTTTGAGCATCCATATCTTCGTGAGCTTTCTGAAGTTCGTCCGACATAGAGCGAAGCATTATGCAAACTGCTTGCTCATCATCATCGACGTGTTTCTTTCAAGCATCAAATGTATTTTGGTCAGCATCTTCTGCGGGTTCAGGGGGAAATGGTCTTTCAAGAACATAGAAAATTTTTTCTTGTCGTAAGACAATTTTAAGGTTTCTAAACCAGCCATTGTAGTTGTCCCCTTTGAGCTTATGCTCATCAATGATGGAACGAAGTGATATTCTATTTGCCATTTGAATGTTTGTGAAATATTTTAACCGACCTGTTAAGAGAGAATGTTAAAATTAGGAATATGTTTTCATTAATGTTTCATAATAACATGGGTTTTTAATATTATGAAGTTACTCCCACTCAATTGTTTTAAAATTTTAATCAAATCGCATCAACCCCAATATGATGGATTTCTTGTGGGCAAGGATCCCATTATCATCATTTCACAACTCCGACTAGGGCCGGTCATTATAAAATATGATAATTAGGTAGGTTCCCAACCAATTTATGATATAAATCATAATTCCTTGATCATTGGGTTGGGCAATCAAACATGTCATAGCTTATGCTAGTCCTTGTGGACACTCAATCTTTGCCACTAAATTATATGACCACGCCTAAGGGTCGCTGCGTGTTATGACTCAGAAAAGTCAAACCATTGTCAATAGTACGATTTAGGGACAAATTGGTATTGGTCAGTCTGGTAAAGCCTAGTCCTGCCAATATGGTTTAAGGGGTTTATACTTTAAAATGGGAGGAAAATTTTAGACTTAAATTATTATTGAGGATTTTAGCAAGTTTAAGTGAATAACTGTCAAATGGATTCCTCCATTGAAAATTCCCTAGAGGGAGGGTGGATCGAACTCTCTTAAATACCCTTACCTCTTAGGCTCTTATTGCCTTGGTGACAGGAATAAATAAAAGATCCTCCAAATTAGTCCAATACTTTAAATATGCTTTAAGGTAAGCTTTGAGTAAATGATTATCTAGATGTCTTCACAGCTTTTCCTTTTGGTTATAAAAAGGTAGTGAGTGAAAGAAGACACCAAATCATTATCTAACTCTAGTAATACCTTTGGTTAAATTAACTTTAGTTTGGAAAGTTTTATTAACGCCTTGGTCTCACCCCACTTGTATCTTTTATAATGTCTTTTATTATAAACAAATTATTTATATTTATTAGCCTTAAAGGTAATAAATCTCTAAGTTCATCATGGAATAATTACTTAGCTAAGGGATAATCAATACACTCTCTATTTCCTTATAAAGTCTCTAGATGCTTGCACCCTAAAATAATCATGCCAATTCTAATCATACATAGAATCATCAAGCATATGAGTTTTAATATGTTGGAATTATTTTAGGCATTAAATAACTTTGATTAATATTTAATTATGATATTGCATTTTATTTTAATCAAATAAATTTACTATTCACATTTTTTTACAGATACTTGAATTTTAAATGCAATTTCACAGTTCAAATCTTAACCAAATCATGTAAAATTTGAGCCTAAAAGTAAGTTCAGGGTGTTAGATTTCCTACGAACTTTTACACACCCAATTTCGAGTTCAAATGAGAGAGAACTAATCAAAAAAAAAACGGTGCACTGATACCACTGTTGGGAAGCAGCCGCGAGTGCGCAGCGGAAAATTAAAAAATTATGATGCCGCAATCCCTTTGCCCAAGACCCATTTGTTTTTATTATTATACAAGCCTAGTCATGTTACTATATATTCTAAGCATAAAAACTCATAAAACATGCAAAGAACATAAACTTAAACATGCTAACTATCATAAAAACTCTAATTAAAAAGAAAGAAAAAGACTTACTTGAACCGAAGACTCCTCCAGTCCTCCCTCCAATCTACAAGCTTTTCTCGAACTCAGCAAGCTCTTCCACGTTCCAAAGAGCCACCCAAGTGTGTGGCCTCCAAAGGTGCACACACCAAAGCCAAAACTCAACTGCAAGACTACGCATTGAGTGCACGGGTATTTTGCCCTTGGTGCTAGCCTAGGTAAATGTTGGGTTTTCTAGGTCAAACCAAGATCATAATAAGCGATGAAAAGTATGAATACAACAAAGTAAAGTTGTGGAAATACTCACTTTGATCGGCTTTTGGATGCGATGAACACAAAAATTCTTCCTTGAAGTTTCGGCCAAGCCCTCAATTTGTGCTCCTTGTGTTGTCTTCAAGCTCCAAGCTTTGATTTGAGATTCCAAGATCATGAATGGGTTTCCCTATCATCTTTGTGTGACCCCTTGGATGTGCTAGCATCATTGAAAATTTTGCCACAAATCTTTCCTTAGCTTCTTGTAACTCTCGGCCAAGCCAAGAAATTTGAGAGAAAATGGCACCTTGTGCCGTGAGTTAGAGAGGGAGAGAAGGAGAGGATGAAGTTGTGTATTGTGTATTTTGATTTCAAAAATCAATTACCAAATTCAAAAAAGGTACAAGGCATTAAAGTCTTCCAACAACTCACATCACTCACAAAAGTGACATCCATCACATCACTCAAAGTTGATGTGACTTCCATCACAAGAATGACTAATGATGTGACGCGTGATGTGACTTGTAGGCCTCTCTGACATACGCTAGTGAAAAAGCTTCTTTTGCAATTTGTACTTCTAAGATCTAAGAATAGATCTATGAAGATCTTTAATTTTATCATCATTGTACAAGGATCTAATCCTTAATTCTGACGTAGAAATTAAAGTGTCATTGCATTAAGTATAAAGGATTGAGCACTAAAGTTATCATCACATGAATATTTCAAATATAATGTTCTACTATTTGCTCAACTCCGGGCTTAGACCCGATATGTTATTTTATCAAATAGAATAACTTCTCAGTTCCCAGGACTATCCTGAGGTTCTATTCCCAATTTGAAAATTAAAGCCGCTTAAAGACATTTTCTCCCAGGATTATGTTCTGAACGCTAATCTTTCAGTTATCTTGATTCCAATAGTCCAACTATCCAATCAACGATTTCAGGTACAATAAAATATAATGATTACTATAGTCTAACTATATAATCAACTATTGTTTGATTAGTTAAATTCAAATATATTGATTACTATAATCCAATTATAAAATCAACTATAAATGAAGTAGTTTGAATACAGTCCAACTGTTTAATTTAAAACAACAATTAAATATTTGTCCAACTAATATATATTTAAATAATGACGAAAAATGAAATGAGCACGTTTTGGCAAGTATCTAAACAAAATTGCAAATTTAATACTTGCCTCCCACTATTTTTCGGCGAGCCTCTAACCCTCTGTTGAGTACTCGGGAAACCTAGTTTCCTAGTGGGCTAGGATCCCGTTAAATAACACACAACCTTGACTTTGGCCAACAAGCTGTATGATATTTAACTAGGTAGATCTTTAAGATCAATTGGATCTCATCCAATTCCTAGATCCAGTAGGTGGACATCCAAGTCCGAAACATATATCCAATATATGCCAATATATCCAATATATTCCCTAACCTTTTCCTCTGAATCAACTAAGCCTTGGCTTTGGCACAACAAGCTTAATGATTCCAGTCAAGCGGGACCCATAGACTTTGGAAAGTTTCATAATCGATGTTGATGGACAAGAAGTGATCTTGACTTTGGCCAACAAATCACAACTTGGACAAGACATGCGATATGGAACAAAGCCTTCCTGATTCAAACACATCCGCGATGGACAAAGGTCTTGACTTTGGCCAACAAACCGGTGCCAATCTTGGATCTTGAGAATGAATCATTCAATGGAAGGAAAAACGCTTAATATTTGTTGAGGGTTTTTCGCGTAATTGGCAACCAATTAATTATCTTTGATTAGGTCTCATCATACACCCTTAAACATGCATTCCAAAAACATAATAAGGCGCGTAATAAAAAATTAATAATGATATCCAGATGGATATTTAAAACACTTTGTTCCTAGAACAAATCTCTCCATTTCCTCTCTCTCGCTAGCACAAATCTTACTTCAACCCAATTACATAAAACTTCTAAAGAAACCTCATTTACATTGAGGGGAATATGTGAGAAGAGAAATACAAAGAATCAATAGGTAATAGGCTGGACACGCAGGTCCAATTTAATAAATTCTAAATTTATTACAACAATTTCCAAAATTGCCCTTACCCATCTAATATCCATCTGATATATATTATTCATACATCACATCCATGTATTCACACAAAACATGTTATCAATCAATCTAATCCAATTAATTAATCTGAAATTAATGACCATCCAATGTTCAAACAACGATTTGATTTGCGCGAGTCCAACTTTTTTAGAATAAGTACTCAAAGTACGAATTCTTGAATTATATTAAACTACAATATTAAATCCAATTTAATTTGTATTCAATACTAATTCTTTATTTAATCCCAAATTAAATAATTACACTTTATTAATGAGCCTTTGCGACTTAGATTCTAAATCTAATCTTAATGGGTCTCAAAGCCCAATTAACATCCAATGTCAATTTAATTAAAGTCCAATGGGCTTTCAATTAATTTATAAGGCATGAACTTTGGCAACCAAAGCCCAATAAGGAATCACCTTTTTTCCAAAAATCAATTTAGGCCCATTAGGCACAATTAAAATTTTAAAGGTCCATTTTAATAAATTCTATTTGGACTTTATGGATATGGTTTTGGGCCCAATTGGATCCAACCAATTAACCTAAACCAAACTTGGCCCAACCAAGCCCATTAAGCCCAAATACAACTTTATAAGCCCAATTCCAAATTTAGCCCAACTAATTTAATCACAATATTCCAAATATCACAATTAAATTATTTAAAGTGTATTAGCCATAATTAATTAGTTAAATTAAAATTTCCAAAATACCAATTACACTAATTAATCATGTTTATCATCATCAACACATGTCCAACATTATTGAATCAAAAAATCAATTCATTTCCATGCTATATAGGTCACGGCAATTTGGGGATTTTAAATCCGATTTCGATTTTAATCCAATTAAATCCTAAATCAATTTATCCCAAGTCTTTCAACTCATCCAATGATCAAAAGAACAAAAATCACCATGACATTAGGGCACACTACACTTTCAGCCAAGCCAAAATAATTGGGGAAAATTAATCCAATTCATTTTTCATCAAATTGATCACATATAACTCCAAGTTATCATCATTCAAGCATACTCAATCAATCAATTTTATCAAATCATGCTCAAATCAATTTTACCCAAATTTTACCATAAATCAATTTCATGCTTAATAACGGCTCTGATACCATTGTTGGGTTTTCTAGGTCAAACCAAGATCATATTAAGCGATGAAAAGTGCGAATACAACAAAGTAAAGTTGCTGAAATACTCACTTTGATCGGCTTTTGGATGCGATGAACACAAAAATTCTTCCTTGAAGTTTCGGCCAAGCCATTCATTTGTGCTCCTTGTGTTGTCTTCAAACTCCAAGCTTTGATTTGAGATTCTAAGATCATGAATGGGTTTCCCAATCACCTTTGTGTGACCCCTTGGATGTGCTAGCATCATTGAAAAATTTGCCACAAATCTTTCCTTAGCTTCTTGTAACTCTCGGCCAAGCCAAGAAATTTGAGAGAAAATGGTGTTGGGAAATCTCTAAGTCCCGAGGATCGAATCGAGCATAGAAACATAAGTGCGAATACACGAGGAAGTTGCGGAATACTTACATCGAGCGGTTGAACGATGTGACGAAGAAAAAAACTTCAAGTTTTTCCTTCCTAGAGCTCACGGCAGTCCACTGTTTTGGCTCATTGGTGTTCTTGGCAATCATCAAGTTTTGAGCTCCAAGCTTGATTTTGTGATTCCTTGCTCACAAGTGGGTTTCCCTATCACCTTTGTATGTCTCCATAGTGTGCTAGGACTCTTGATTTTGTAACAAAATCATGACTTTGCTTCTTCCTTGCTCAAGGTTTTTACAGAACCAGTGAAGAGAAGAAAAAGGCCTCTAAGGCCGAGAGAGAGAGATGAAGTGAGGAAGAGAGAGTGGTGTTAGGTTGTTCAAAAATTGGTAAATGAAATTCTAAAAATCAAATACACAAATTTTTGCTAACAAAAGTCAAAGCATTAATGCTTACAACCACTACATCAATCAATCAATCAAATTGTCACATCACTCAAAGTGACATGTGATTTGACGCTTGATGTGACTAATGATTTGACACTTGATGTGACTTGCGGGCCGCACTCGAATTCGTAATGCGAGTGTGCTCGCAAACACTATCGGGCTCGGGTTCGCTAATTCCAAATTAACAAATTTTTCTGTTGCGACGTAATTAAATAATTATGCCAAGCAAAATCACTATTCATATCGCTAACGAATTAATTCTAAATTAACTCGTTCGCTCGAATTAAAATCTAATTTCAATTCCGCGTCGAAATCCAATTTCGAATAATATATTGAATATATTATTTTATCGATTAATTCCAAATTAATCGTCATCTCTATTTTAATGATATTTTATCCCAGATAAAATATCTCCGTAATTAATCCCAAATTAATAAAGTGCGAGTTATACGTCATCGGTGAATCTTCGGGAAGCGACCCATGAGATCCTCGGATATGTTGGCAGTAAATCCGGTCGTCGGACTATCCGAACACGTAAGTACCTAGTACTACGTTTGTACTGATTTACAAGACAAGGTTGGCTTCTAGCAAAACGCCATGCCTACCCAATTCTCCAGAAATATCCTTACAGGAATATGTGATCTATATCAGGCGTAGTATACGTAGTATTGCGTATCTCGATCCAGTATCAGATGTCACATGCTAGGCCTGAGGCTGAAATTGTGTCTGCCCCGTACGAAACACATATCGGATCTCTGGTAACTAGTCTCTATAATCGGATATACATGACCTAGTCATAATATCCCGAAAGCTGCAGCATTTAAGAGAACCAGTCCCGTATCCTACGTGACCATCATCTCCACAATGACTGGAGTGATACTTCCATCTCGACATCACACCCAACACACTACGATTCTCAATATACCCAGCAGAGGCGTACACAGAACCTATTAAAGCCCTGGACGACCTAAAACCAAAGTATATTGATTGTCGCAAGTATTAGCGGTGCAAGTCTCAGGTTAAGACCAAATACACCTACCCTGATTTCGGACTTCCATAGACACATAGTCATACTACCAATGGAATTCCGATGGGTCTATCCAGAGCGAAGCTGTTTTCCGTACCATCGGTAAAACATAACCTCCTACTACATTTGCATGAATATCATATACCCAAATATATGAGAACTATGCCGTTATGCCCTCACAACGTGCACAAGTGTAATACTAGTCTTTTACGTATTATCGATGTCCAATCTCGATAATACTCTGACTAGGGATATTTAATGAGTAAACTTTCGTGGATTGATACTGCCTCATATCATCTCAATCCAGGAACTAATTATAAGTACCTCCTATCATTTATACATCTTTGGTGATCTAATCACAAATGATAAGAGAGCAATTTCCTTTGTCACATAGTTAATTTGTACAACAACACCATGATTTGTACAAATAGTGATGCTATGGGTCATAACTATCCAACAAATGGCACCTTGTGCCGTGAGTTAGAGAGGGAGAGAAGGAGAAGATGAAGTTGTGTATTGTGTATTTTGATTTCAAAAATCAAATACAAAAAATCAATTACCAAATTCAAAAAAGGTACAAGGCATTAAAGCCTTCCAACAACTCAGATCACTCACAAAAGTGACATCCATCACATCACTCAAAGTTGATGTGACTTCTATCACAAGAATGACTAATGATGTGACGCGTGATGTGACTTGTGGGCCCCACTTGATTCGAAATACTAGTGGGCCCGTAAACACTCCCGGGCTCGGGTTCGCTAATTCCGAATTAACGAATTTTCCATTGCGACGTAATTAAATCAAATTTAATTAAATAATTATGCCTAGTAAAATTACTATTCACGTCGCTAGCGAATTAATTCTAAATTAACTCGTTCGCCCGAATTAAAATCCAATTTTAATTCCGTGTCGAAATCTAATTTCGTTAAATATATCGAATATATTATTTTATTGATTAATTCCAAATTAATCGTTCTCTCTCTTTAAATTGAATTTTATCCCAGATAAAATTCTCCGTAATTAATCCTAGATTAATTTTCTCTCTTATAATTAATCACAGATTAATTATGCTCGAGTCATACGTCATCGGTGAATCTTCGGGAAGCGACCCATGAGATCCCTGGATATGTTGGCAGTAAATCCGATCGTCAGACTATCCGAACACGTACGTACCTAGTACTACGTTTTTACCGATTTATAAGACATGGTTGGCTTCTAGCAAAGCACCGTGCCTACCCAATTCTCCATAAATATTCTTAAAAGAATATGTAATCTATATCAGGCGTAGCATACGTAGTATTGCGTATTGCGATCCAGTATCAGATGTCACGTGCTAGGCCTGGGGCTGGAATTGTGTCTGCCCCTTACGAAGCACATATCGGATCGCTGGTAACTAGTCTCTATAATCGGATAATCATGACCTAGTCATATTATCCCGATGACTGTAGTACTAAAGAGTATTAGTTCCGTATCCTGCGTGATCATCATCTCCATATGACTGGAGTGATACTTCCATCTTGACATCACACTCAATACACTACGATTCTCAGTATACCCAGAAGAGGCGTACACAGAACCTGTTAAAGCCCCGGACGACCAAAACCAAAGTATATTGATTGTCGCAAGTATTAGCGATGCAAGTCTCAGGTTAAGATCAAATACACCTACCCTGATTCGGACTTCCATAGACACATAGTCATACTACCAATGGGATTTCGAGGGGTATATCCAGAGCGAAGCTGTTTCCGTACCATCGGTAAACACAACCTCCTATTACACTTGCATAAGTATCCAATACTTAAATATTTGAGAACTATGTCGTTATGCTCCCACAACGCGCACAAGTGCAATACTAGTCTATTCCGCATTATCGATGTCCAGTCTCGATAATACTACGACTATAGATATTTAATGATTAAACCATAGTGGATTAATACTGTCTTATATCTTATTAATCCGGAACTAATCATATGGACTTTTATCATTTATGTATCTTGGTAATCCAATTACAAAATATAAAAGAGCATTTTTCTTTGTCACATAGTTAATTTGTACAACAACACCATGTTCTGTACAAATAGTGATGCTATGGGCATAATTTTCCAACAGTAAATACCTCAAAACTTTTAACTTGAGATTCCTCTAGTTAATTAGACTTAAGGATCCTCAAAATCAGTGGCTTACTCTTAAACTTTAGAGTTGCTCACATATATAAACCCAAGATATGAAAGGTTTTGGTGTAAAAATTTGTAAAGAATTCTTTGGGTTTATATAGGTGCTCCAAAGACAACAAAATTAATTAAGAATCTGATGTGGGATAAATGCTAATTAAATTTTAGCGATTGGATCTTAATATAATGGTTTAATGAGATTATAAAACCCTAATAAGAGTTTGGGCCGAATTGAAATTCAAAACAAAAAAAAACGCACATTTTTTTTTCTTATTCATTTTTCCAATTCCCAAAGTGCCCATATCATCATTCACCAATCCCTAAGCCACTTTGGAACTTCATAAATGATTTCAATAATTCAACACATTGAACCATTTATGAACAATTCCTACAGTAATCATATATGCTGTTAAATTTGTACTGTGCACTATTAACCATTGATTTCGACTTTGTTGTGTGTGACCTTTTGGGTTCCCCTCAAGTTGGACATGAAATGATTCGTGATAATTTAATCGAACATAAATTATCCTCCGATCAGATGGTCATTCGATTTCAATGACCAAGGTTGACATCTAGCAACATGCATAGGCCCCAAAATGAGAAGGAAATATATATACCCATTCTGTATGCGATTTACATATGATACGGTCCATCGCCTCACTGTATCCCCACCGTTTGACCTAGGGTATGGAAAGTGTCTACCCATATAGTCAAAGGTATGATGTTGATAGTGTCATGAATCGTGCTAACCCAAGAATCTCACATGATTCTTCCGCTGCGGCCACAGTCTCAAGCACTGATCACACATATCAACCTGCGAACTGAAATACTACTCTTATAAGAAAATATTATCTGAGAGAGTGGCGATTCTCTGTTGTATCCTTACAAACTTCATGTGTTTCAACAAATGACCCAATCATACCCTCATGACCGGATCTTTTGAAATGGGGAAGGAGAATGTCAAAGTCATTTGATCCACACATAAGATTGTAAAGACCTCAAGTATAAGGACTAGTCATACAATCGATACATGAAAGTTCTCACAGACACATGGGATAAACACTCTATGTGAAAACTTTCGGCGGTCAGTTTGATGGACACGAGCAACTCATGCATCCATGTGATACACCAAGCGGACGGATCTCCGCTAGTAGCCTATGAGATCAGCTACCCCTCTTAAGGGCAGATCATATCATCATGCTAGTCTCTCCGCTTTGTGAACGCCCAGATTATTCACAAAACTATTTCTAGGAACGTTTGAGAGTAATGATTCTCATAAGGCGTGGAAGCCATCATCTTATTACTCCAAGGGCTTTATTACAGTGTTTGATGATTCATATAATTTATGTAAGAAACGTATAATAAAGATTTCCATTTTATTAATTAATGAAAATATTACAAATACATGTACATATAGCCCATCCACAAGTTGGGAATAGGGCATATCCCTAACAATTTTGTCAATTTGAAGAAATTGTAAGATTAGGGTCTTTAACCTTTCAAAATTTAGGGCTTTTCATATATGTGATGTATTATGGTGAGTATATGATGCATATTAATTTTTGAGTTGATTGGATTTGATCTTGGCATGTTTTTAACATAAAATGACCAAATTACAAAAACTGAAAAATGAGGGGGCTGTTCGGCAATTAGCTAAAAATTAGAGATTTTATTTCAATCTGATTTTGATGTGTTGGACATGTTGGAAATTATTTTAGAAATGATTTAGAATCATCTAAAATTATATTTGACAATTTAATGACTAAAATGATCAATTTGCAAAGTTGTGGGGCAATTCGGAAATTACCAAGAAATTTGATTTCTTGTCTAAATTTTCAGAATTTGATAATTGGGTAATTAAATAAATAAGTTTATTTAATTGATCCAAGAAAAATTTTGAAATCGAAAAATTTTGATTTTCAGTGTTTCCGCTGCGTTAACAGATTTTCACCATAAAACCCCTACAAACTGGTATCAGAGCGAGTCTGATTCTGGACACCCTAATATGATTATGCTTTTTAAATTCGATGTTTAATTTAATCTTTACTTTATGCATGCATGTGATTATTTAATTTGATTAAATAAAGTAAAAAGCATCTTTTGCGGAAACTCGCTAATTAATAAGGTTTATGTTAGTTATGTATTTGATGCATGTTACATGGTCCATCTTGTCAATACGATTTATGAATATTCTTTCTATGACTACATCCGAGAACGTGCCAAAGTTGTGAGGGTGTAGCCGATAGAAATTTATTTATGCCGGATGTATATATGATACTAGATAAATTCATGCGAAAGCAGAATCCTGAACATGTCAAAGCTGTTAGGGTTACGCAAGTAGCTTGAGTTTATCATTGATGAGTTTAACCTTGGTACGCCTCCTTGCGAACATGCCAAAGCTGTCACAATGAGAAATTACCAGAACCGGAAACCCATGAGTCACTATTGAATGATTGACAAGGAGTTGTCTACCTGATGAATATACGTAGGCGAGAACGTGCCAAAGTTGTGAGCTAAAATATATTCATGGGATCAACCTTTCACTAATTGTATTTAATTTAATTAATAAATCTTTGTATTCTGTTTGGGGATTACAGTATTGCATGATTTAGTGGGAGGGGCATTTTTAGATTAAAAATCCATGATCTAGTTAATGCTTTTGATATTATATGAAACAGCTTAATTTCTGCTAACTGTTTTTCGTAATCGAAATGATAGATTTGCGATGGCGGCACAATCGACTAATCCGTTTGCGCGTATGTTGGATACGAACAAACTTAAAGGCGCTGAGAATTTCGCCAATTAGGATTTGGATTTAAGGATTGTCCTTGATTCCGAAAAGTTAGGATATGTACTCGAGGGTCCGCTGCCCCTTGCTGTATCTGAGGATGCAACACCGGAGGAACACCAAGTTTTCCAAGCTTGGAAAGATGATGATTTAAAAGTTAAATTATACATCTTAAGTTCACTAGCACCGGGACTCAAGAAACAATACTATGGCATGACATATGTGTATAGTATGATGATGCGATTAAGAGAATCGTTTATGAACCAAGAACAAATTGTTGTTCATAAAGTTGCGATGAAACTAATCCATGCGTGACTGGACGAGGGGAAAGCTGTGAGCTCGCATGTTCTTCACTTGATCGATTTGATCGAACAACTGAGGCAACATAATCTCCCTCTAAATGACATTCTCGGTAGGAGTGTCATTCTTGGTTCGCTCCCAGCTTCATATCGCCAATTCGTGATGTATTTCAACATGAATGGGATTATTTGTTCCTACCATGAACTGCATATGATGCTGATCACGGCGGAAGAAGACATAATGAATGGAGTACCAACTCGACCTCCGAAACCTACTTCACTCTATGCTTCTTCCCAGGCCCGAAGGTTTCGGTCCTCCACCGCAAGGAAAGATAGCAAAGCCTAAGAGGGCTTCTGAAGACAAATGGCATCATTGCAGCAAAATCGGGCGTTGGAAAAAGACTTTTCCTTATTACACTGCCCAGATAAGGAAGAAGCGAGCATCTACATCAGGTATATTTGTTTTTCCAGTTATTGATATCTCACTGGCTTGTGAAGCTGTTACATCAAGCTGGATGTTGGATTCTGCTTGTCCTGTTCACATTTGCAATTCGTTGCAGGTGCTGAAGGTAAGTAAGAAATTGAAGCCTAGAGAGATACAATTGCGCTTTGGGAATGGAGACTCTCTGGATGCAGTTGCAGTGGTAGTATGCGAGATCCCTTTACCGAATGAGAGACTTTTATTATATGATTGCTACGTTATACCGAGATGTGTAGCAAATATTATATCTCTTTTTGTATTAGATACAGAAGATTATCATGTTAATATTAAGAACTGTTCTTTGTATTTATATGAAAAACGTAATATTCAGATCCTTTGTTGTCCAAATGAGCATGGTCATTACACATTGTATACTTATAGAGATATTTTGAATACTATGATTAATAAACGTCGTTTACCTGTTGTTAATAATACTGAACTATGGCACATGAGGCTAGGTTATATAGGCGTTAAACGCCTTACCTAATTGGTTAGGAATGGTTTGATACCAGATCTCACCATTGAACCTTATCCAACTTGTGAATCATGTATTCAGGGTAAGATGACCAAAGTCTCATTCTCTAGTGTTGGACACCGCACCACTAACTTACTGGAACTCATACATTCTGATGTATGTGGTCCATTAAGTCAGACTGCTCACAGTGGTTATTCGTACTTCGTTACCTTTACCGATGATCTGTCATGGTACAATTATGTCTATCTGATGCGACATAAATCAGAAACCTTCGAAAAATTCAAAGAGTTCTGAAATGAAGTAGAAAAACAGACTATTCAATATATTAAATACCTTCGATCTGATCGAGGCGGCGAATATATGAGAAATGAGTTCATGGATTATATGAAGGAGAATGAGATTCTCGCTCAATATACTCCTCCAGGTACTCCACAACACAATGGAGTGTCTGAGAGGATAAATCAGACTTAATTGGATATGGTCCGATCAATGTTGAGTTTTACAGATTTGCCCTATTACTTATCGGGCTACTCTCTTTTAACAGCTGCACATCTTTTGAATAAGATTCCTTCAAAAGCTGTTCCTATGACTCCATATGAGATATGGACTGGTAGGAGAAATCTTAATTATATTAAGGTTTAGGGTTGTCCTGCCTATGTCAGGATGACCAAACAAGATAAGCTTTCGCCTCGAGGCATTAGAAATGAGGAACAATGATCATGTCAAGTCAATTCAAGAAGTCACATGTTATATTTGTAATTCAAATGAACATGTCACACAAGTTTTCCCAACCTTGCCAGCCCTACAAGAATGTCTCTATGATGAAGTTAGTTCCATAAACACCTTCAAGAGACCAAATCCAAACCCATGCTCCCAACCTACAATTCTGATTGGAGAAACCATCTAAACTTCAATTGGAGGAATGATAACCATGCACAACCATCACAATAACCTCACCAGGTACATAAGAATTTTCAAAATTCTCAGAACTATGCATCATACCATATAGGAAAACCTTTAAGGATACCTTACATGCATCATTGATAAACATAAAGCCATCAATAACCAAAATGTGCAAACATTGAGTGATCTGAAAGATACTTTTTCCAAATCACATATGCATTAACCATTCATAAGAAAGAAAAGTTTCATGCACAACCACAACCAAACCCCAAGAGTCATCAAAACCCACAAGAGGGTAGTTCCGTAGTCAATACATAAACCAAGTCAAATATGTTATTATTCTTTGCAATGGTAAAGTCATCCACAAACTCATTTTGAACCTCGTGAAGTTGAAAATGAGTCAGCTTCAGAGGGTAAAGACGATGGAAATAAATAAAATTTTGAGGAACTAAGAACACTTGAAGATAAAAACATGAGGAAGCACCAAAATTGGAATTCATGATTTTCTCAGAAGGATTGAAGTATGCATTTCTTTGCGATGAACAAACTTAACATGTGGTAATTTCTTTCTATCTCACAAGCGATCAAAAAAGTAATTGTTAAATGTATTGAGAGAACATAAAGTGGTAATGGATGGACTTTAAAAGATATACAAGGCATTAATCATTTAATTTGAACACACATAATACATTTCGAGGATAATGCCAGGACATTTGTCAACCCCAAAAAAGATTAAACTCTTACATGAAAGAAGTGGCAAAAACATAAGTCCTTAAACTTATTGATGTTGACATTATCTACTTTATCTCCGATAGTAAGTTGGTAGCTCGACACAAGTTGTGCCTAAAAAGTCTGAAATAACTATCGTAAAGAATGATAAAGGAGAATCAATTCCAATTCAAATCCCATCTAGTTGGCATATGTGCATTGATTATAGAAAACTTAAAGACGCCACTAGAAAATATCATTTTCCTTTACCATTTCTTGACCAAATTTCGGAAAGCGTAACATGAAATCCCTTATACTGTTTTCTTATTGGTTAGTCAAATTATTATTGTTTGGGTAGTTGTGGAATACTATATTCCGTTACGAGTCCGTAAGGAAAACATGGACCAAATCGGAGTCCGGAAACTCTGGAACGAAGAAACTAAAGTTTCACCGCTTAGGGGTAGTAGTTATCGGTGTGTCGCGATGCTCGGGCTTGGGAGTCGCAATGCCCATGTGAATGCTCAGCATCGCAACTTGCAAGGGTGAGCGTCACGACTCCCGAAGCTCTGAGAGTTAAGTGTCACGATGCTTGAGATTAGAGTCGCGATGCTGTCATGTATAAAATATTGCAGAGAGTATTTTTGCCTTTGATCTAATTCTAACACTTTCAATTTTCTCCAAACACTTCAATATACCTAAAAGTCCAATTTTAACATCAAAACCAACATCAACACATGTTATATAATAAACATACATGTATTCTAAATATATATATGTATTAGCTTGAATCAAAACATGAACCAAATTACAATCCACAATGAAATGCTCATGAAGATTTTTAGGTCACTCAAAGGTGGTTGAGTGATTCTAGAATTGTAGCCATAACTCTAAGATTTCATCTAGAGTTCCAAACTTTATTTTTTTGTTTCATGCCCAAAATGAACATATTTGACCCAATTATAAGCATATTGTGTTTATGCTTCCATAGCATCCATACACAATTCATTAGTCTAATTTCAACTTCAAGCTATGAAAACATAGTTTTAGAGAAGATCAAACTTACCTAGCAAGCTTGATTTCAAGATCCAATTTTTTTCTCATTATTGAAATATTATAGAGAAGTTCCAAACTAGCAAGCTTGATTTCAAGATCCAGTCTTCTTCTCCTTGTTGTTGTAGAGAACTTCCAAAACTTCTCTCACAAAAACTTGAATTAGGCTAATATCTCTAATTATTTAGCTTGACTTTCTTAAATCAAGCTTAATAAAAAATTTCTCAAGCTTGCCTTTTACAAAAAAACTTATGCAATTTTTAATTAATAAAAGTCTTAATCAATTTTTAGGTGGACTTAATCTAATTTGTCCAATATGTATAATTATGTGTGACTAATCCCTTTGTCTACCACTTTGATTTAAACAAATTAAATCAAGACAAAGTTTAATTAACGGATTAGTTAAATGTCTACCACTTTGATTTAACCCAATTAAATCAAGACAACACATCTATTATTACATATTTATAATTATCAAAATATCCTCCAATGGTAGAGATATTTATGAAATTACAACAAAACCCTTGTGGGATTTTGGATTAATCCGATTAATCCAATTAGGTCAAAGTAAATTATTAATATTATCCATTAATATTTAATTATATTAGTTGATAATTATAACATCAAATATTATTTATTATCTAAAACTATCGGCTACCTAAGTGCTCAACGAGTACTCTTCATATTGTGTGACTCTCTAAGTCTAAACACGTTCGTCATATAACCCTAGCTTATATCTACACAATTCGGCCACCTCCGAATTCATAAAGAATACGAACGACCTTTCTGAACTATACAAGTCGGGGTCATCACATATGTTTAACAATCCCTTCATCGTAGGCTATCCGAGTTGTGCTTAAGAAACATAGATTACACTGTCAAGTTTCCGAGACGCACATCTCATGTCGACATGTCCACGATGTTAGTGTCCTAGACATGCCAAGGATCTCTAAACAAGATTTATGTGTGAATAAAATCAAAATAAGTTGGCGGAAGACTTACATTGAACGGATGAGAAATTCAAAAGTTTCTTTGTATGTTGGAAGCTCCAAGCTTTCAGAATGAATTCCAAATCAATGGTGAGTTTCCCTATCACATTTCTCTAACTCCCAAAGTGCTAGCATGAACAAATTTGAAAAAAAATTTTCTCCTCCAAGGAGATGAATATTCGGCCAAATAGAGGAAGGAGGAAGAGAGAGCTTTTTGATATTTTGTTTTCCAAAACTATACTCAAGTTGACTTCCAAAGTTGTGTATATCTTTTCCAAAAAGCAAGTTATGTTTCCAAAGTTGGTGGTTGAGAGAATTAAATGAATTAATTACTTTTCCCAACTACTTCCATCACATGTCAAAACTTGATGTACGTTGTGGGTCCCATCTTTTTAAATTCAAAATTCAAGTTGGCTTACACAACACACTTAGGCCCGGTTTTGTTTTCTGTTGCGACGTAATTAAATCAAATTTAATTAAATAATAATGCCTAGCAAAATTATTACGAAAGTCGCTTACGAATTAATTCCAAATTAATTCGTTCGCCCGAATTAAAATCCAATTTCAATTCCGCATTGAAATCCAATTTCAATTAATATATCCAATATATTATTTAATCGATTAATTGCAAATTAATCGCGCTCTCTATTCTATGCGAATTTAATCCCAGATAAATTCTTGCCGTAATTAATCCCAGATTAATTTTTTCTCTCAGAATTAATCCGAGATTAATTTTGTTCGAGTCAAATATCATCGGTGAATCTTTGGGAAGCCACCCAAGAGATTCTTGGATATGTTGGCAGTAAATGCGGTTGTCGGACTATCCGATACGTGTGTACCCCGTACCACGTTCTCACCGATTTACAAGACATGGTTAGCTTCTAGCAAAGCACCGTGCCTACCCAATTCTCCAGAAATATTCAATAAGGATATGTAATATGTATCAGGCGTAGTATGATAAGTATTGCGTATTGCGATCCAGTATCAGATGTCACATGCTAGGCCTGGGGATGGCTCTGTGTCTGCCCCGTACGAAGAATATATCGATCACTAGCTAGCAACTAGTCTTTGTAATCGGATAATCATGACCTAGTCATATTATCCTGATAGCTGCAACATTTAAGAGTACTAGTTATGTATCCCTGTGTGATCATCATCTCTTCATATGAATGAAGTGATACTCCCATCTTGACATCACATCCAATACACTACGATTCTCAATAAACCCAGTACAAGCGTACACAGAACCTGTTAAAGCTCCGGACAACGAAAACCAAAACGTACTGATTGTTGCATGTATTAGCGATGCAAGTCTCAGGTGAAGACCACATATACCTACCCTGATTCGAATTCCCATAGACACATAGTCATACTACCAATGGGGCTCCGAGGGGTCTATCCAGAGCGAAGCTGTTCCCGGTCCACGGCTAACAGAACCTCTTATCACACTTGCATAAGTATCCAATACTTAAATATATGAGAACTATGCCGTTAAGCTTCCATAACGTGCACAAGTGTAATACTAGTCTATTTCAGATTATCGATGTCCACTCTCGATAATACTACGACTAAAGATATTTAATAATTAAACCGTTCGTGGATTAATACCGTCTCATATCTTATTAATCTGGAACTAATCATAAGGACTTTTATCATTTATACATATCCAAGTAATCCTATTACAAAATGAAAAAATAGCAATTTCCTATTGTCACATAGTTAATTTGTACAAAAACACAATGTTTATTACAAATAGTGATTCTATGGGTCATAATTGTCCAACATCATCATCTCCATATGACTAAAGTGATACTCACATCTTGACATCACATCCAATACACTACGATTCTTAATATACCCAGAAGATGCGTACACAAACCTGTTAAAGTTCCGGAAGACCAAAACTAAAGTATACTGATTGTCACAAGTATTAGCGATGCAAGTCTTAGGTTAAGACCACATACACCTACCCTGATTCAGATTCCCATAGACACATAGTCATACTACCAATGGGACTCCGAGAGGTCTATCCAGATCGAAGCTGTTCCCGGTCCAACGGCTAACAGAACCTCTTATCACACTTACATAAGTATCCAATACTTAAATATATGAGAACTATGTCGTTAAGCTTCCATAACGTGCACAAGTGTAATACTAGTCTATTCCACATTATCGATGTCCAGTCTAGATAATACTACGACTATGGATATTTAATGATCAAACCTTTCGTGGATTAAAACTGTCTCTTATCTTATTAATCTGGTACTAATCGTATGGACTTTTATCATTTATATATATATATCCAAGTAATCCAATTACAAAATGATAAATTAGCAATTTCCTTTGTCACATAGTTGATTTGTACAAAAACACAATGTCTTTTACAAATAGTGATGCTATGGGTCATAATTATCCAACACACGATTCTTTACAACTAATCAGAATACCACTTTTGATATATGCGGTCCACCCTAGGTGATCGGCTTTGGCCAATATCTTAAGAATCGTGACTTACTCACATGGATACCTAAACACTTATGGTACACATACGGGCCATCGGATCCTATCTTGATACGCACTTGATTAACGAATGCATCGATCCACACCCAACGAACATCTAGCAGTCAAACCATGGTCTCTGACAAATATGGTATCAAAGTGTGGAGGATTACACCCAAAATCAATGTTGTACTATATTCAAAGGATCACATATGCTACTCGACTCGAGAAGATTCCTATTGATGGTGATGTGTGCTTCTAACTATAAAGAATCACATGTGAGTCATTTAGTATTAACTCCAACAAATACCCACATGTCTATACGAGTTTCCCTTGCTCATGGTACATCAGTTTAAACCATTGGAACTCAAATTCCAATATGCGACATGTGTTAGTCTTCTAGATTATAGGAATTCGACCATATTCCAAAACCAACGACTATGAATATTTACTTAAGAATAGTTTATTATAATAATCCTATCCCAATGTTGGACCACCTGGTGTCCAGTATTACTATATGATTATATTAAGATCGATGTCATTCTCAGCATATTATATATATTAATCTAATATGCATAATGACATTACCATTAACAAGGTTGAAATGAAAATGTAGTTATTTAAATAATAAAATATAATATACATTATATTATTCAGATTGTCTTTTCAAGCACCAACTCCAACAAATTCTCACTTGCTTAGTACTAACTGGATGGTACCGAAATCCCATCTCCCCCACATATTTATCGAATAACTTAAGAGGTAAGGCTTTTGTAAACGAGTCTATTATGTTGTCTTGTCCTTGAAACTTTAAGACCACTATGTCTTTTCATTCAATGATCTCTCTAATCACTCGTTATTTCCTTTTTATTTGTTTCGACTTGGAATGCGCTCTCGGATCCATAGTCAACGCAATGACTCCGCTATTATCACAGTACAGTGGGATTGAATCCGTAATACTAGGCACAATGTTAAGTTCTGTGATAAAATTCTAATCCAACCAGCTTTTTTAGCAGCTTCTGAAGCCGCCATAAATTTTGCCTCGGTTGTGGAATTAGTTGTTGTGCCTTGCTTTGAACATCTCCAAGTAACTGCACCACCATTAAGGGTAAATAGTTATCCGGATGTAGACTTTCTATCATCTGGATCTCCTTAGAATTTGGAGTCTGTATAACCCTATACTTATAGCTCATCTTCTCCATATATGATAAACTTATCCTTAGTATCCTTAAGATATTTCGGGATATATTTCACGGCTATCTAATGATCATTACCTAGATCAAATTGATATCGGTTAGTCACATTGACACCGAAACTCATGTTAGGTCTTGTACGTAGCATAACATACATAATGATTCCAATACAAAAAGCATATGGCAATTTAGATGTTCTAGGTCTTTCTTCCTCAGTCTGAGGTACCATTTTCTTTAAAATATGTACGTCGTATCAGAAAGGTACATTTACCGCCTTACAGTTGGCAAAATCGTACCTTTTTAATATTTTATCTATATAAGTCGATTACGACAACCCTATAAGCTTCCTTACTATATCCCGGTAGAGCCTTATACCCAATATATAAGAAGCTTCACCCATGTCATTCATGGAGAAGTTCTTACAAAGGTAGGCTTTCACACTTTGCATCAATCATATATCATTGCCAATGATAAGGATATCGTCTGCATACAAAATAAGGAATAATATCATGCTCCCACTAAATTTCTTATAAACACACAGTTCTTCCTTATTATTGATAATCCAGATAATCTAATTATCTCATCAAAATGACAATTCCAGCTTCGGGATGCCTATTTAAGTCTATAAATAGACTTCTAGAACTTACAAACCAAGTTTGAAGTCTCATTGGATAAGAAACACTCTGATTGTTCCATATAGATATCCTCCTCAATGAATATATTTAGGAAAACTATTTTCATATCCATATATCATATGTCATAGTCATGATATACAACAATGGCTAAAAGAATCCTAATGGATTTTAATATGGCTACTGGTGAAAAAATTTCCATATTCAATCCTAGGACGTTGAGTGTAACTTTTTGCTACCAGTTGAGCCTTAAAGGTTTCCACTTTTCCATAGGGCCCTCACTTTCTTTTATAAACCCATTTACAGCCAATAGGTTTAACTCATTCAGGAAGTTCAACTAAGTCCTAAACTTGAATGTCATGCATAGAATGTTGAATAGTTATGGCCCATAGCATCACTATTTGTATAGATCATGGTGTTGTTGTACAAATTAACTATGTGACAAAGGCAATTGCTCTTTTATCATTTGTAATTAGATTACCAAGATGTATAAATGATAGAAAGTCCATATGATTAGTTCCGGATTGAGATGATATGAGACAGTATCAATCCATAAAGGTTTAATCATTAAATATCCATAGTCGTAGTATTATCGAGATTGGACATCGATAATGCGGAATAGACTAGTATTGCACTTGTACGCGTTGTGGGAGCATAATGTCATAATTCTCATATATTTGGGTATATGATACTCATGCAAGTGTAATAGGAGGTTGTGTTTACCGATGGTACGGAAACAGCTTCGCTCTGGATAGACCCCTCGGAATTCCATTGGTAGTATGACTATGTGTCTATGGAAGTCCGAATCAAGGTAGGTGTATTTGGTCTTAACCTGAGACTTGCACCGCTAATACTTGTGACAATCATTATACTTTGGTTTTGGTCATCCAGGGCTTTAACAGGTTCTGTGTATGCCTCTTCTGGGTATATTGAGAATCTTAGTGTATTGGGTGTGATGTGGAGATGGAAGTATCACTCCAGTCATAGTGGAGATGATGATCACGTAGGATACGAAACTGGTTCTCTTATATGCTGTAGCTATCGGGATATTATGACTAGGTCATGTTTATCCGATTATAGAGACTAGTTACCAGAGATCCGATATGTGCTTCGTACGAGGCAGACACATTTCCAGCCCCAGGCCTTGCACGTGACATCCGATACTGGATCGAAATACGCAATATTACGTATACTACTCCTTATATAGATCACATATTCGAGTAAGAATATTTCTGGAGAATTGGGTAGGCATGATGCTTTGCTAGAAGCCAACCATGTCTTGTAAATCGGTAAAAATGTAGTACTAGGTACGTACGTGTTCGGATAGTCCGGCGACTGTATTTACTGCCAACATATCCGGGGATCTCATGGGTCCCTTCCCGAAGATTCACCGATGACGTATGACACGCACTTAATTAATCTGGGATTAATTATAAGAGAGAGAAAATTAATCTGGGATTAATTACGGATATATTGTATCTGGGATAAAATATTATTTAAAGAGAGAGAGCGATTAATTTGGAATTAATCGATAAATTAATATATTCGATATATTAAACGAAATTGGATTTCAACGCGGAATTAAATTTAGAATTTAATTCGGGTGAACGAGTTAATTTAGAATTAATTCGTTAGCGACGTGAATAGTGATTTTGCTAGGCATAATTATTTAATTACGTCGCAACGGAAAATTCGTTAATTTGGAATTAGCGAACACGAGCCCGAGAGTGTTTGCGGGCGCACTCGCATTGCGAATTTAAGTGCGGCCCACAAGTCACATCAAGCGTCAAATCACTAGTCAATCAAGTGAAGGAAGTCACATCACTTTGAGTGAAGTGATGTCTAGTCACTTTTGATGTGAATAGTTGATGTGGGTTGTTGAATGCATTTAATGCATTTTTGCCTCCAAAATTGTTTAGCTTTTTGGAAAAGCTTTTGACTAATTTTGGTATATGTTTTTCATTAGGTTTTTGAAACCAAAATAAGATATCACTCTCTCTCCCTCTTTTCTCTTGCATCTGACGGCCTAAGGCCAATTTCTCTCTTTTTGTTCTCCAAAATTGAGAGCCATGAGAAGGAAGATGGAAGATTTGTGGCAAATCTTGCCATTGCTAGCACATAAAGAGTCATCATAAGGTGATAGGGAATCTTTTTCATGAGCATGGAATCACCATAGAAAGCTTGGAGCTTGGAGATTCATCAATGGAGGACCATGACCGAATTCTTGGAGGAGCACAAATTGCCCACTGCCGTGAGCCACCTTGGAGGAAAGCTTGAAGTTTTGTTCCTCGCATCGCATAACCGATCAATGTAAGTATGATTCCGCCATTCTTTGTTGAGTATTCACATGTGTTTCATTGCTTGATTTGATCCTTGGGACTTAATAGAAACCCAACATAGAATCCATTTCGGATTTCATGGCTTCCTGCCATTTTCCTGAATCGATATCCAATATCACCTCTTTATACGTAGTCAAATCTATTTCCTCTAAGAGAAGAACATCAAGGCTCGCATCAGACGTTAAAGACAGTCTCTCATGAGGCCTTGATATTTTATTCGACTTACGTAGAATCTGTGTTGTATATCATTCACTTAATTGGATCTCTGGTTCCATCTCAGGCTCTTTAATGTTGGGATCAAACTCATCAAGTTCAATCTTTCTACAATTCCCACTTTCTCTCAAAATTTATTTTTCAAGAAAAGTGGCAAAACGAGTAACAAATACATTTCGTTACTCAGAATTGTAGAATTGATATCCCAAAGAATTTTTAGGATTTTCAATGAACCTATATTTAGACCCCCTGGGTGGTAGTTTATCTCGTTGTACAACTCTAACGTACGTAGGACAACCTCAAATCTTTAAATATATAAGACTTAGATTTCTGTCATACCATATCTGATATGGGGTCGTATAAATAATTTTCGATGGAATTCTGTTAATTATATGGGCAACAGTAAGTAAAGCATAACCCCAAAGGTAATATGGAATATCTTTATAGCTCATCATAGATAGTACCATATCCAATAAAGTATGATTTCTCCGCTCAAACACACCATTGTGTTGAGGAGATCCTGGTGGGCTATATTGGGCGAGAATCCCATTATCTCTTAAATAACTTCTGAATTCGTCACTTATGAATTCACCACCTCGATCTGATCGAAGGCACTTGATGAATTTTTTAGTTTATTTTTCTACTTCGTTTCGGAATATTTTGAACTTTTCAAATGTTTCCGATTTATGTCCATCAAATAGAAAAATCTATATTTTGACTTATCATCCGTGAAAGTCACGAAGTATGTTGAACCATCATGAGCGGCATGATTTAATGGACCACACACATCAGTATGTATTAACTCCAATAAATCTTCAACAAGGTGTCCAACAACAAGAAATGGGGCCTTTGTCATTTTCCATTCGATACATGACACACAAATTGGATAAGGATCTAAGGTAACATCTTCAATCAAACCATCCCTAACTAATTTTGATAAGTGTGTAACACATATGTGGCCCTATCTCATATGCCATAATTCAGTATTATTTAATTCAGATCTTTTACTTGTATTTTCCTCTACATTAAAGATATCTCGATATGTTTCCAAAACATAATGACCGTTAGATAAAGAACATTCACATATCAAATAATTGTCTTTATCATATAAACATAAAACACTATCTTTATTGTTTATTTTATATCCCTCTTTATACAATATTGATAATGATATTATTTTTCTGATAAAAGAGAGAACATAATAACAGTCATGTAATGATAATTTACATCTATTATGAAGATGTAGAACAACTGTCCCTATGATTGTTACACCCAATGTCTCGCCATTGCCAACTCTAAGATGTATCTCCTCTTTATTAAGCCTTCTTTTAAGTCTCATGGATTGCATAGAGTTGCAAATATGAGTGGGACTACTGGTGTCTAACACCCAACCACTATTTGCATCTAAGACAAATGAGATGTCAATAATAGGAAAAATATAAAGTTCATGCCTTTCCTTTTAGTTCTGGATAATCTTTCTTCTAGTGTCCAGACTTCTTGCAGTGTAGACATGCATCACGAGCTACAAGCGGTCTTGCAGTTTTGTACTTCTTGGACTCTCTCTTTGATATCTTATTCTTTCCCATTTTATTTTTCTTCGACTTTCTTGAAATCTTTGAAGAACTTGCTCCATCATAGAGGTACAAAGTGAGATTATCTTTCTTCAAAAAATTTTCCGCTGTGCGTAACATGTTATGAAGTTTTTCATAACTGGCTTGCATCAAATGCATAAAAAAATTTAACACAAAGCCAGTTATGTGTCAGGCAAGAAGATAGAATTAAATTTCTACCAAGCCGTTTGTTGCGATAATTTCTATCGTACATCAAGTGTACGATGTCAAGTTTTAGTATAAATGAGTTTAGAGTGTCGAACCCACATGGATTGAAATCTAATTTACCCTAAGTACTATAATTATTAACCTTAACTATATTTAGATACAAAACTTTAATTCAATTTAACTGAAAAAGTGAAAACAGAGATAAATAAAGAAACTAACTGAAATTTAATGCAATACCAATGAGAAGATGAATTCTAGAGTCTGATTTCACCTAGCTTTCCACTATGTACTTACAATGCCAATTAACTTATTATTCAAAAATTAAGTTTATAAGCCACGAATCATAGAATTTTCCACTCTCTCTCTCGAGCAACAGTGAAAGTATTGCTAATTATCAAATTCAATATCTCTATAAAAATCCAAAGATTAACAATTTATTAAGCCCTGTGATTTTGTATTAACAGCTTTCAAGGAGTTACAGATTCTCTCGAACTCTATAAACTTCCTAGATTATATTTCTCGATTCCTACTCAAAATCCCCTCTCTCGAGTGAAAGATTTCAAATATAACATCATCATATTTATGCCCAACAAATATGAAGCATTAAACACAGGAAAACATAAATAAACTGAGTAAAAACTGAATAAAAGTATTCGACAGTTAATACATAGTTTCAAACTTTAGGCTACATCAAACTTTAGAACAAGAGATTTAGTTCATGACTGAATTAAAACACAACAGTAATTGTTTCCAAAACATAATGATAAATATAAGATTATGAAGAAGAAAATAAGAGAATGAAACCCGAATCAAATTCCTTATGTTTCCGGACTCCACCGCCTCGTCTCCTTCCTTCTGCTTCGATCTCTCCTTTTAGAAGTATTAATTTTTTTTTTGTTTAGAACTTTATTGTTGTGTCTAAAAATGGCCCCACTTAGGGTCTGGACGTGATGTTTAATTTATAGGAAAAACCTCGGAGCTGTTATACAAATCTTGTGAAACTCTAATGTCCTTTCATGCACGTCGCGGCGCCGCGACGCCAAATCCCCAGTACTTTTGTATGGAATGCCCTTGGCGCCGCGGCGCTAGTATTGACTTTTGGTTGACTTGATTTCCTTCTCCTCTGCTTTCCTTGCGTGATTCAGTCGCACCCATCAGCTCTCAAAACCCGAATAATAATCCCAAATCCATGCTTTTAATGCTTCATATTAAAAAAACACCAAACAACTCCAAAAATACATTAAACTACATTGAATCTAACAAAATAATAAACTGAGGATGCAAGAATGAGTGTGTAAAATTCACACTTATCAAACACCCCCAAACTTAAGATTTTGCAAGTCCATAGCAAAAATAAATAGTATACACATAAACCAAATTAAAAAACTAAAATGATAAAATTAACTAGGCCATTTTCGTAGGGACCACGATTGCATTTAACTTATTCAATAAGCCTTTAAACCCCTAGGCGACCCTAGTGGATGAGTTATAGTCTCGTGAGGGCTTACAGAGACGACACCCACAAGCATCATGAATTATGCTCATGCAATTATGCAACAAAAAAATTGACAAAGAAATAACATGAGTCTTAAGAAATCTGATGCATGGAGTGTTCTCAGAGAATGCTTAATGATGAAAACAAAGAAAACTTCAAAGTACATGATTCAACTTAGATCCAACTTCTTGAATAAATTATCTAGATCAGACTCAAAATGTGTGTGTGTGTTAAGGTTTGGTCAGAGCTTGAATCCTAAGGAAGCTAGCTAGGTGAGTTCGTCAATAAAATTTCACATCCAATAGGTCAAACCAACCTAGATATCTCAAGAATTTCTCAATATTTGCCTATTGAGCTATATATGATATGTTTTTTTAAATTGAATGAATTGAAACCCACATACCCTTTAAGGTAGCATTTCTCCTCATGGTGGTCCTAATACTCGCCCATGGGCAGCTTCACACTTATCGGTTATAGGTGGTTTTTTTATATATATACCATATCATGTAATATAAATAATTGCAAACAGAGATATATATCTAAGCAAACGGTCATTCATCTTCAGCTAATTTCCTCAACTAGTCACTTTGTTATCTACCCAGGATCTTACTGTTAGAAACCTCTATATTAAGTGCTTACTCGTCTGACCTAGATCTCTTACTCAAGGCATTAGATAAAAGGTATTCACATACTTATCATTTTCAAAGTTCTCATATTATGCACACAGCCTCATCATTGAAACATCATCCATCATTCCCAGACTCCTTTTTTTTATAAATACAAGTGCATGTCATAATTGAAAGAAATAAATCATGAAGATAATCCACACACACATATGCAATACCATATATATAAATAAACAATAACACCCCCTAAACTTGAAACTAGCATTGCCCTCAATGCTCAAAACAAAAGATATGCACGGCACGTACCTGAGGCAGCAGCCATCAATCCCAGACTTTTTTTTTTTAAAAATACAAGTGCATGTCATAATTGAAAGAAATAAATCATGAAGATAACAAAGATATGCAATCCACACACATATATGCAATACCATATATATAAATGGACAATAACACCCCCAAACTTGAAACTAGCATTGCCCTCAATGCTTAAAACAAAAGATATGCATGGCACGTACTTGAGACAACATCCATCAATCCCAGACTCATTTTTTTAATACAAGTGCATGTCATAATTGAAAGAAATAAATCATGAAGATAACAAAGATATGCAATCCACACACACATATGCAATACCATATATATAAATTGACAATAACACCCTCAAACTTGAAACTAGCATTGCCCTAAATGCTCAAAACAAAAGATATGCACGACACGTACCTAACACAGCAGCCATCAATCCTCATCCTCCTCAGATGCATCATCTCGATAAGGAGGAAACATGGGTGGTGAAGAAAAACGGATGGCATTGGCTCCAGAATTCAGTCCGCAGTTTTCAAACATCTCAACCAAGGCAGTATTGAAGTCCACAGAATAGGCCATGTAGTTGTCCACTCACTCCCGGAAAACACGCTCTACTTGATGATGATGTCGGGTCTCGGTCTCGAGCAAAGAGATACGGTCTCCCAAATTTAGACGGTGTGTGGTAGTTGGGATTACACGAGGGGGAGCGAAACTTACACCACGATAGGAACTAGATATTCTAGATGGACCTGACTCGAGTGTGTCATCATCATCCCTGGTCTGGTAACGGGCAAGAATACCCGCATCGATTGGAGCTTGAACAATTAGAAGTTCTTCACTCTTTTTCCAAATAACCCACGCGTTGTGGCACAAATCAGTAATCAGATATGGGTGAGGAAGCCCACGTGTGGTAGCTCCCCGCACAGTATTAAGAATAGAGTCATGAATGATCCGTCCAACATTAATAGATTTGCTGGTGATAATTGCATATGTTAACGCGGCACGGTCCTTAGTGACATGGGAGGTGTGACTGGTTGGTAGCAGTTAACATATTTTTCTAAATCCATTTTGTTAAAATGCACGGCAACGCCTTGATTTGTTTTCCATCTGGCTCCATTTCCACATAGGGTGGTGATTATCTCCTCGTAATTAAGGTCCTCTGCTAAGTAGGTTGTATATTCTTCATCCTCTATGTCAGGCAACTGATAGGAACTGTTGATAATGTGCTGATCGAATTGTACCATTTTCCCTCGGACAAGTACCTTCATGCCCTCATGGCGCACCTTCAGATTGGCATAGAATTCGTGAACCACGGGTACAACTGCATCGGCAGTGGGTCTAGTGAATTCGATCCATCCCCGATTTTGAATAATCTTAGCTATGTCATGGTCATGGGCAAGGGAAACCTGTATGCCTCGCTCCCGGATGAGGTTCTTCAAAAGTAAAGCATTATAATTGTCGAAGGCCTCGTCATTCCAAAAATAGGTGGGATCATAATGACGGGATGATGATGACTTTTATTTCTTCTTAGAGGCCATAATATCACTCTTGAATATCTACAACTATAGCTACGGCACATTACACAAGAATTTAGCTAAAATGAAGCCATATTATCACTCTTCAATCATAATGACGCGGTGCTCGCTTTTTTTTTTTTTTTTAAGAAAAAAAAATTAAGTTTAAAATTTATGCATTGGGTTCCCTCCCAATAAGCGCTTGATTTATTGTCTTCAGCCAGACATCATGCCACAGTTACTTCGGGTCACTGATAAGAATGTTATCAATCAGTCTCTCTTCAGTCCCGTAGTAGTGTTTCAGTCATTGACCATTGACTTTGAACACGGACCCATCCTTGCACTGCACTTCAATAGCTTCATATGGGAATACTTCCTTTATGGTGAACGGGCCAGACCATCGCGATTTAAGTTTACCAGGAAATAATTTTAGCCGTGAATTGAATAACAATACTTGCTGGTCAGGGCAGAATTCTCGCTGAAGTGTTTTTTTTATCATGCCACTGTTTTGTTCGTGCTTTTTAGATCTTGGCATTCTCATAAGCGTCATCACGGAATTCTGTCATTTCATTCAGTTGAAGGAGGCACTCTTCACCCACTGCTTTTAGATCGAAATTCAATTTTTTTACAGCCCAAAAAGCTCAGTGCTCCAATTCAACTGGCAAGTGACACGTTTTGCCAAACACCAATCGGTATGATGACATCCCAATAGGCGTTTTGAAAGTAGTTCGGTAGTCCCATAAGGCATCGTCAAGCTTCATAGCCCAATCCTTTCAGTTGGTATTTACTATTTTCTCTAGGATCTGTTTGATCACCCGATTGAATATTTAAGCTTGGCCATTTGTTTGTGGGTGAAAGCCCAAAGCAAATTTATGCCTCACACCATATTTGGCAAGAAGAACATTGAAAAGCTTATTACAAAAAGGTATGCCTTCATCACTCAAAATGGCATTTGGGGTACCAAACTTGGTGAAAATATTTTTCTGGATGAACTTGATGACAACTTTCGCATCATTGGTAGATGTGGAAACGGCCTCCACCCATTTGGATACATAATCAACGACTAATAAAATATATGTTTGGCCAAATGAAGGGGGAATGGCCCCATGAAATCAATCCCTCATACATCAAAGAGCTCAACCTCTAAAACGTTATTTAAGGGAAGTTCATGCCGCCTGGAGATGTTTCCAAGTCGTTGGCAACGATCATAGGTTTTGACCATCTGATAACTATCTCGAAACAGTTAGGCCAATAGAATCCAGATTGGAGTACCTTAGTAGCAGTTCTTGTTGCTCCAAAATATCCTCCATATGGGGAGGAATGACATTGACTGAGGATTTCTTGAGCCTCCTCATCGGGGACACATCTCCGAATTATCTGATCAGGGCATCTTTTAAAAAGTAGGGGTTCATCCCAGAGGTAAAATTTCACGTCATGAAGAAATTTCTTCTTTTGCTGGTAAGTGTTATCCGGTGGCAATTCACCACAAGCTAAGTAGTTTGCATAATCAGCAAACCAATGGATTCTTGTAAATACTTTGAAAAGTTACTCATCTAGAAAAAACCTCTTGAATAACCCCTTCATTAGGTTCTTCAGGCTCGATTCGAGACAGGTGATCAGCAACCACATTCTCGCTCCCCTTCTTATCCCGTATTTCCAGATTGAATTCTTGCAACAGAAGTACCTATTGTATTAGGAGTGGTTTGGTATCTTTCTTTGCAAACAGGTAATGAATCGTTGCGTGGTCGGTATAGACAATCATATTTGTCCTAATTAGATATGGTCTAAATTTATCAAAGGCAAACACGACCGCCAACATTTCCTTTTCAGTGGTGGTGTAATTTTGTTGAGCACCATCTAATGTTCTGGTTGCATAGTATATTGCTCTGAAAAGTTTGTCACGCTTCTGGCCCAGGAATTCACCAATTGCATGGTCACTAGCATCACACATCACTTCAAAAGGCTCATTTCAATTTGGGGTTATCATGATTGGAGCTGAAATTAATGCTTGTTTAATTTTGTTAAAAACTTGTAAGCATTCCTCATCCATCACAAAAAGAGAATCTTTTTTCTAAAAGATTGCAAAATGGCTTAGCGATTTTTGAAAAGTTCAGTATGAATTGGCGATAGAACCCAGCATGGCCAAGGAAACTTCGTACTCCCTTAATATTTATGGGTGCTGGAAGCTTTTCGATGGCTGCTATTTTGGCTCTATCAACTTCCACCCCCTTGATGATATCTTGTGACCTAACACTATGCCTTTCTGAACCATGTAATGACATTTTTCCTAATTCAACACCAAACTCTTCTCCTCACATCTCTGTAGAACCAAGGAAAGGTTGTGCAAACAATGATCGAAAGTGGAGCCGAATACTGAAAAATCATCCATAAAGATTTCTAGAATCTCTTCCACCATGTCTGAGAAAATGGCCATCATACACTACTGAAAGGTTGTCGGAGCATTACACAGTTCGAAGGGCATCCTTCGGAAAACGTATATACCATAAGGACAAGTAAAAGTTGTCTTTTCTTGATCCTCTGGTGTTATGTCAAATTTGGTTGTATCCCGAATAACCATCTAGGAAACAATAGTACTCAAAACTAGCCAATCAATCTAACATTTGGTCTCTGAATGGAAGATGAAAATGGTCTTTTCCGGTGGCCTTATTGAGTTTCCTGTAGTCTATGTAGACACGCCATCCAGTAACTATTCTTTTGGAGATGAGCTCATCATTATCATTCTTGATCACTATCATCCCTCCATTTTTAGGTACCACTTAGACTGGTGACACCCATGAGCTATCAGAGATGGCATAGATGATTCCTACTTTTAGCCATTTCAGCACTTCAGCCCTTACAACTTCTTTTATGGATGGGTTCAACCTCCTCTGGTGTTCGATAGAAGGTTTATAGGTGTCCTCCATCAAAATTTTATGCTTGCAGACTGAAGGGCTAATCCTTTTTATGTCTGCTATCGACCACCCCAGAGTAGATTTATATTTCCTTAAGATTCTCAGTAGCTTCTCTTCCTCCACAGTTGATAGTGTTGAGGAGATGATCACGGGAAATGTTGATTTCTCACCCAAGAATGCATAGCGGAGATGTTCTGGCAATGCCTTTAGCTACAGTGTGTCCTTTTTAACCTCCATTGATGGTGGATCATGTAGTGCTTCAACATGAACCCTTGCTGTTGTTTCCTTTGGCAGGCTTTCATGTGCTAGGGTCATCTGCTTACAATCCCAATTATCAATTGATATCTTTCTATCGATGGCAGAGTTTACCAGACACCATTCCAACGGATCAATTGTCTCATTTTCCAGATGTGTCTATTGGATACAGATACATGCCACATCCACTCGATTACAAGTACTCATTTTTTCTGGATAATTGATGAAACGATAAATATTAAATGTCACTTCTTCATCGCCTACTCTAAACGTCAATTTCCCTTGTTGCACATCAATTAAAGCCTTCCCAGTCGCCAAGAATGGGCGTCCCAAAATCAAAGGAATTTCTTGATCTTCTTCCATATCCAACACCACGAAATCTGCTGGAAAGATGAACTTATCCACTTTTACTAACACATTTTCGATGACTCCTTTAGGATAAGTGAGGGATCTATCCGCCAATTGTAGTATGATAGTTGTTGGCTTTGCATCACCAAGGCCCAGTTTTCTAAAAAAAGAAAGAGGCATCAAATTAATGCTTGCTCCTAGATCACATAGAGCTTTAGTGAAGGTAGAGCCTCTGATGTTACATGGTATAGTGAAACTTCCTAGGTCTTTGAGCTTTTGAGGAAATTTCTTTTGGATTATTGCACTGCATTCTTCTATGAGGTTCACAGTTTCAAAATCCTCCAGCTTTCGCTTCTTGGACATGATCTCCTTCATGAACTTTACATAGTTGGGCATTTGTGCCAAGGCATCAGTGAAGGGTATATTGATATGAATCTTTTTGAAAATATCCAGAAATTTAGCGAATTGCTCATCCAATTTCTTCTTTTGGAACCTCTATGGATACGAAAGAGATGGCTTAGGAATTTGAGGTTTCACATATACCGGAGAAGTTTCACTCTGTTTTCTTGTTGTCATTGTATCCTCTTGTGGCTCTACTTCCTTGTCATGGCTGCTTTGATCATGAGAGGTATTCCCGACTTGTCTTCCATTCCTAAGGGTGATAGCTTGACACTGTTCCTTAGGATTTATTTCAGTGTTGCTTGGGAATACCCCTTTTTGTGGGTGTGTGATTGAAGAGTCAAGCTGGCCAATTTGGACCTCTAATGATTTCATCATCGCCCTCATAGTTCCCATGTGGGTTTCAATATTGTTTAGCCATGACTCATTCTTTTTAAACCTCTATGTGGATTTGGTGAAAAATATGCTCACGAGGTCTTCTAGTGACGATTTCGGCTCTGACATCTGGTTGTTGAAACCAGGTGGGGGTAATAAGGCATTCTTTGTGTTGGCATAAGTGAAGTTCTCATGGTGACAGAGTCCAGGATGAAAGTGGTTTGATGAAAGATTTCCCCTATAATTGTTGAAGTTCCTATTATTCACATACTGGACTTGCTCAAAGCTTGGGTCTCCTTCAAGTAACATCATGTTCGCAGCCGCTGCAGATTCAATGGATGGTTGTACTCGTTGATTTGTTAGGGCTGCTACATGAGTCGAAAGGGTTGAAATTTGGGCTGTTATTGCAACTAAAGGGTCTACTTCATGTATGCATGCCACCTTGGTCACCATAGTGCGTTCAATTGGCCATTGGAAGTGGTTAATGGCCATATTGTTTAACAAATTATAGGCATCATCTACTGACTTCTTGAATAGAGCTCCTCCCACGGCTGTATAAACCATGGTTCTATTTAGACCATTCAGTCCATTATAGAACAGCTGGATTTATACCCAGTCTGTAAAATTGTGTTGTGGGCATCTTCAGAGTAGGTTTAAAACACTCCCATGCTTCGTATAAATTCTCAGTCTCTAGCTGCTTAAATATGCTGATCTCCATTCTTAGCTGGGCAGATTTAGCGGGGGGAAAAGAATTTCTCCGAAAATCATATAGCCATGTCTTCCCATGTGAGGATGCTTCCCCACAGGAATGGATTGCATCCAACCCCTTTGCTTTGTCCTTCAAGGAAAATGGGAACAATCGCAACCTAATTGTCTCTTTGGGTACCACTTTCATCTTAATTGTGTTAGCTATCTCTAAGAACGTCCTTAAATGAATGTTAGGATCCTCTACAGCCGATCCCCCATATTGGTTTTGTTGGACCATATTGATAATGGCAGGTTTTAGTTCAAAATTATTGGCGTCAATTGGTTGGTACGCAATTCCAGAATAATTATAATCAATGATAGGTTTAAAGTGGTCGCAGATTGGTACCTGACGCGGGATAATTTCTCTATTTTCAGCTGCAATTGCTACCTGACACTGGTTGTTCTCTCTGTTTGCAGCTGCCATTGTTGCCTTGTTAATTTTTGTTTCTTTTTTTGAGTTTTCTTGTTGTGCGCTCTATTTCAGAATCAAACAGTAGTGAATCAAGACTTACAGATCGTCTCATTCACTACCAAATACCGAGGTGAGGAACACAATAAGATTCAAATAAAAGTGACAAGTAAACAGATAAAAGAAAGGAAAATAAAATCTAAATTAAAATTAAGTTTAGTTTGTAATAGTATTAATGTGAATTTAATTAACAATCCCCAGCAACGACGTCAAAAACTTTTTGCGATAATTTCTATCGTACCACAAGTGTACGGTGTCAATTTTTAGTATAAATGTGTTTAGAGTGTCGAACCCATAGGGACTGAAATTTAATTTACACTAAGTATTATAATTATTAACCTTAACTTTATTTAGATATAAAATTTTAATTCGATTTAATTGAAAAAGTGAAAACAAAGATAAATTAAGAAACTAATTGAAATTTAATGCAATACCAATGAGAAGATGAATACTAGAGTCTGGTTTCACCTAGCTTTCCACTATGTATTTACGATGCCAATTAACTTATTATTGAAAAATTAAGTTTATAAGCCACGAATCATAGAATTTTCCACTCTCTCTTTCGAGCAACAGTGAAAGTATTGATAATTATCAAATTCAATATCTCTATAAAAATCCAACTATTAACAATTTATTAAGCCCTGTGATTCTGTATTAATAGCTTTCAACGAGTTACAGATTCTCTCGAACTCTATAAACTTCCTAGATTATATTTCCCGATTCCTACTTAAAATCCCATATCTCGAGTGAAAGATTTCAAATATAACATCATCATATTTTTGGCCAACAAATACGAAGCATTAAACACAGGAAAACATAAATAAACTGAGTAAAAACTGAATAAAAGTATTTGACAGTTAATACATAGTTTCAATCTTTAGGCTATATCAAAATTCTAGAACAAGAGATTTAGTTCATGACTGAATTAAAACACAACATCAATCGCTTCTAAAACATAATGATAAATATAAGATTCTGAAGAAGAAAATAAGAGAATGAAACCCGAATCAAATTCCTTATGTTTCCGAACTCCACCGCCTTGTCTCATTCCTTCTGCTTCGATCTCTCCTTTTGGAAGTATTAATTTGTTTTTGTGTTTAGAACTTTGTTGCTGTGTCTAAAAACGGCCCCCCTTAGGGTTTGGACGTGATGTTTAATTTATAGGAAAAACCACGGAGCTGTTCTACAAATCTTGTGACGCCAAATCCCCGGTACTTTTGTATGGAATACCCTTCGTGCCGTAGCGCCAGAAGGTTAGCGTCGCAGCGCCATCCTTGACTTTTGGTTGACTTGATTTCCTTCTTCTCTGTTTTCCTTGCGTGATTCAGTCGCATCCATTAGCTCTCAAAACCCGAATAATATTCCTGAATCTATGCTTTTAATGCTTCCTATTAATAAAAAACCAAACAACTCCAAAAATATATTAAACTACATGGAATGTAACAAAATAATAAGCTGAGGATGCAAGAATGAGTGTGTAAAATTCACACTTATCATCGTTCATCGATCATTATGCTCTGTCGTTCCAAATATCAGATCTAGTATATCATGTTTAAAACATGAATGATAAACGCGCTTCCATCCTTGTGCGTAGCATGGAACAACTCATTAAATCTCCAATATATTTTAATTTCTTGATTTGCTTCGGACATCTCCTTGATTGTTCTCATAATGCTCCAAGCATCAAGCACCTCTATGTACTGTCTGAGCAAATTTGGAACTATCGATACTAAAATTTAGGATTTCACCCTTAGGTTATCATCCTTCTATTTTTCAAAGGTCTCACGCTCTTCGCGAGTGGAATCATGATCGATTTCAACAGGCAATGAAGTGATCGTCACATAGCTCAACTATTCTGACTCCAGGACAAGGCGAATGTTCATGTGCCATTCAAAATAGTTCTCGACTCCTTTCAGTTTATTAGAATCCAAAATTCATGCTAATAGATTTGTGACAGCCTTCTACAAGACAATAATTAAACACTGCCAGAATATTTTTATTTCAATATTAAAAACACTAATACAATAATGGATTTTAAATTTATTAGTACCCTCCCACTATTTTACGTAATTCTGTAATATATCTTAACAGAAAAATAGAAATTTGACTATCAAAATTTCATAGCGGGAAGTGAATCCCATGACATTTACTTCAACCTCACAGTAATGACAGTCTTGGCCTTCATAAACTCATTTGGTAGACCTCAAAGGTCAATCACATTCATGTAACTCCTAAGTTTGGTCCTGAACCATTTCTCACCCTCACAACAATGACAATATTGGATTAAGATGTCCATGTGTATACTTGTCAATGTGCACTAATGAGCTTCGTAATTACACCCTCACAATAATGATGGTATTGAGTGACTATGTTAACTCATCACGCTAAATCAAATGTTTTACCCGAATGACCTAACTTCCGACCACTTATACCCTTACAATAATGACGATATTTAGCATAATTAATAAGAACTCATTCATCTCCGTATTGACGAGACAGACCATTCAATAATGCTCTAACATTATTAATACTATTACTTAAAAATAATCACTAATCATGGGAGATTTATGACAATCAAGTCATTAACATTCTTGGGTCAAAATAAAAATTTTAATTTAAAACACGCAATGTATAATTCAATTAAAATTACAGAGGCATAGATTCAAATACATGTCTTGTGTGGTTAAGACCTGCTCAGATACCATTTTGTTGGGTAGTTGTGGAACCCCTAAGGTCGGATCGAAGCCCCCACACAATAAAAGTGGGTCTAACCTGTGGATATTAAGCATGAGTGTATTTTTAAATTATTTTATGGAATACTATATTCTGTTACGAGTCAGTGGGGAAAAACAGGGACCAATTTGGAGTCCGGAAACTCCGAAACTGAGAAAATAAAGTTTTAACGCTCATTGACAGTAGTAGTCAGCGTGTGCGACGCTCAAGCTTGGGAGTTGCAACGTCGAATCTATGAATGCTCAGCATCACGGTGCACAAGAGTTAGTGTCGCGACGCTCGAAACTCTGAAAGCCAGGTGTCGCAACGCTGGAGATCAGAGTCGCGATGCTGCCCTGTGTAAAATATTGGCAGGGTGTAATTTTTCCTTTAATCTAATTCTAAACAGTTTCAATTTTTTCCAAACACTTCAATACACCTAAAAGTCCAATTTTAACATCAAAACCAATATTAATATATGACAAACATACATGTATTCTAATATATATATATATATATATATTAGTTTGAATCAAAACACAAACCAAATTACAATCCCACAATGAAGGGACTCATGAATAATTCTAGGTCACTCAAAGATGGTCAAATGATTCTAGAATGGTAGAAAAAGCTCTAAGCATTCATCTAGATTTCCAAACTATAATTTTATGTTTCATCTCCAACATGAACATACGTGACCCAATTACAAGCATATTGTGTTTATGCTTCCAAATCATCCATACACAATTCATTAGCCTAAATTCAACTTCAAGCTATGAAAACATAGCTTTAGAAAAGATCAAACTTACCTAGGAAGCTTGATTTCAAGATCCAATCTTCTTCTCATTGTTGAAATATTGTAGAGAAGTTTCAAAGCTAGCAAGCTTAATTTCAAGATCCAATCTTCTTCTTCTTATTGTTGTAGAGAACTTCCAAAGCTTCTAACAAAAAAACTTTACTTAAGCTAATATCTTTAATTCTTGCTTGTTTTAACTTTCTCAATCTTAAATTTTTTAAGCTCAAGCTTAATTAAAAACTTACTCAAGCTTGCCCTTTATAGAAAATTTTATGCAATTTTTAATTAATAAAAGTCTTAATCAACTTTAGGTGGGCTTAATCCAAATTGTCCAAATATGTATAATCAGGTCTGACTAATCTCCTTTGTCTACTACTTTGATTTAATCCAATTAAATCAAGACAAATACACATTTTATTACATATTTGTAATTAGCAAAATATTCTCTAATGGTAGAGATATTTATGAAATTATAACAAAGCCCTTGTGTGATTTTGGATTAATCCAATTAATTCAATTGGGTCAAATTATATAATTAATGTTATCCAATTATACTTAATTATTTTAATTAATAATTATAATATCAAATATTATTTATTATCAAAAATTATCGGCTACCAAAGTACTCAACGAGTACACTTCATATTGTGGGACTTTCAAAGTCTAGACACGTTTGTCATATAAGCCTAGCTTATATGTACGTAATTCGGCCACCTTCAAATTTGTGAAGAATATGAACGACCTTTTTGAACTATACAAGTCGAGGTCATCACATATGTTTAACAATCCCCTCATCGTAGGCTATCCGAGTTGTGCTTAAGAAACATAAATTACACCGTCAAGTTTCTGAGGAGCACATCTCATGTCGACATGTCCACGATTCTTTACAACTAATCAGAACACCATTTTTGTTATATGCAATCCACCCTGGGTGATTGGCTTTGGGCAAAGTGTTAAGAATCGTGACTTACTCACATGGATACCTAAACCTCTTATGGTACACATAAGGGTCGACTGATTCTATCATTATATGTATTTGATTAACGAGTGCATCGGTCCACACCTAACGAACATCTAACGGTCAAACCATGAAAGGTCTCTGACATATATGGCATCAAAGTGTGGAGGGTCACACATAAAATCAATATTATCCTATAGTCAAAGGATCACATATGCTACTCGACTCGAGGAGATTCCTATTGACAGTGATGTGTACTTCCAACTACTAGGAATCACATGTGAATCATTTAGTATTCGCTCCAACGAGTACCCTTATGTCTATACAAAATTCCATTGCTAATGGTACATCAGGTTAAACCATTGGAACTCCAATTCCAATATACGACATGTGTTAGTCTTATAGATTATAGGAATTCGACCGTATTCCAAAACCAATGACTACGAATATTTACTTTAAGAATAGTTTATAATTGTAATCATATCCCAATGTTGGACCACCCAGTGTCCAATATTACTACATGACTGTTCTAAGGTCAATGTCATTCAACATATATATATATATATCAATCTAATATGTATAATGACATTACCATTAATAAGGTTGAAATGAAAATATAGTTATTTAAATAATAAAATATATTGTACAATACATTATTCGGATTGACGCTCCAAGCACCAACTCCAACAATTATCAAATTCTCATTGCTTTAGAGGACCAGGAAAAGACCACATTCACATGTCCCTTTGGAACATTTTCATTTATGAAAATACCATTTTGAACTTTTTAATGCACCAACAACATTCCAACGATGCATGTTAAGCATATTTAGTGACATACTTGAATATTATTTAGAGGTTTTTATGGATGATATAACTGTTTGTAGGAACTTATTTGATAATTGCTTTAACAATTTGGAAAATATTTTGAAAAGATATGAAGAAAAAACTTGTGTTAAACTGGGAAAAATACCATTTCATGACTGATTCAAGAATTATTTTGGGTCACGTTGTGTCATCTAAAGATATTGAGGTTGACAAGGTAAAAATAAAGGTGATCTCTAAATTGCCACCACCAAAAACAATCAGGGAAATCCGTTCTTTCCTAAGACATGCATGATTTTATAGGAGGTTCATTAAAAACTTTAGTACCATATCCAGACCATTGGGTAACCTCTTATTAAACCCCTTATTAAAATATGCAACATTAGAATGGAAAAAAGAATGTCAAAAATCATTTAAAAAGATTATCAGTCTTTCAACTTCTGCTTTTATTCATGCAATCCTTCATTTGGCTTTTGCCTTTTGAGCTAATGTGTGACGCCAGTGATTATAGAGATGGCGCAGTATTAGGACAGACTAAGGAAGGTATGTTGGGATGTATGCCCTAGAGCTACATGTGATGTAAACGGTTTCATGCGTTTTGAAATAAAATGATGCATTATTCATCTATCAAATTGTTTGTTTATCTTTCGCATATTATATATCTTCGTAAATACCGTAGATTACTTATGTACCTTCATACTTAGTGTATGAGTGTCATACATCAGAGGATTTGAGTCTGAAGTTAGTAATCTTAAATAGTCCATAGAGAGCAAACAAACCAGGTACTTTGTTTGTGGTTTATCTATAGCTGCGGTCCATTTTATATTTGTAAGGTGATCTTAATCCGGATCGTCCATGTAGAGACATGAGAATGGAGGCACCTTGTATGATGCGATCATATAGGACTGGACCCAGATAGAAATGACATTCTTATAATATATGTTAAGCAAAGAAAGTCATTTCCATCTACTTGATGGTCATATATGGATTGATCTTAATCCTGAGTGTACTAAGAACTCCTGCATGGCAGGCTGTGTCCTTTGATTTACAAAGGTGAGGTTGGTGTAGCAATCCCAACCAATAGCTATGTACTTTGGAGGCACAATTTGTTTTGTAGCTGGGAACGTTTTACATAGACATGGAGTTCACTCCTTCTTACGAGAAGTAGATGAGTATCTTTCTTAAGGATTGATTCGGTACTTGAACGATTTGAGCGCTCAAGTCTTTCTATTACGAATCGAAAGATTAATATTCATAATAGTTATGAATAAATCTTTCATTGGAGAATCAATGGTACTTAAGGTAAAAATAATTAGAGGGGTATAACGGACATTATGACCCGGCTCTAATTACGAGATACTCGTGAAGGATCAATTCGTATGCAATGACTATATCGGTGGACACCGACTTGGTTCGACTTAATATTTCATCTACGGCAACGAGAGTTCAACTTCGGATTTTTAGTGGAATAACCCGGAGTTAATAATTCGGAATATTTAATTAGGAGCTTCATTAATATTTCGAGATTATTGGAGCTCAGAACCGTAGGTCCATTTGGTCCCCGTGCTAGCTCGATATACTTTAGCGGAGTTAATATAATTGGATAGTCTAATTATATACTCACAAAGAATAAATATTATTAATATGATTAATAATATTAATTACATCACACTTGAGACTATGCATTAAAAGTTAATGTAAGGTATTAATAATGATATGATAATTATTAAAAATAGAACATTGAATTATATATGATATAATTTAATAAGGCTGAGATTTATTTTGGAAACAAAAATCATCACCATGGTCGAATTCCTTATTAGATAAGGAATATGATTTGTTTGTTTGGGAAACAAAATCAAATCAAAATACATCACCATGGCCGAATTCCTCATTGGATAGGGAATAGGATTTGTTTGTTTGGGAAACAAAATCAAATCAAAATACATCACCATGGCCGAATTCCTCATTGGATAAGGAATATGATTTGTTTGTTTGGGAAACAAAATCAAATCAAAATACATCACCATGGCCGAATTCCTCATTGGATAAGGAATAGGATTTGTTTGTTTTGGAAACAAAATCAAATCAAAATACCTTAGCTTGGCCGAATTCCTCATTAAGTAAGGAATAGGATTTGTTTGTTTTGGAAACAAAATCAAAGAAAAATTCCTTGCCTTGGCCGAAATTATGAGAGGATTGGGAGACTTGTGGTTGATTTGTTTTATGAAACAAATTACCCTAAGTATATAAAGAAAAATATAATTTTTCTTTTGAGAACTAGACATTATAGAACCCTAGCCTCCTTCTCTTCTTCATGCTCTCAAAATTTGAGAAAGATTATTGAAGAACCAGAAAATTATTTTGGTGTGTGATTAGATCTCTAAAACGTTTAGAGAATTAATTTGTGAGCGTAGCCCACACTACCCTCCGTGAGTAACGAGACATAGCTCGGAAGACCTTGTGGCATTGGAAAACCTTCTCTCCCTCTCACCAGCAAGTCACGGCACTGAGGAAAAAATTGCCCCACTGCCGCACGCACATCACCAATTTTGGGGCTCGTTTTTTTGTTTGGTTTTAATTCGATTTTTGGGAAACACTTTGGGGTAATTTTAGGGCTGAGTTAGGATTTTTTTGAGTGAAAAATCATACCTAAAAGCCTACAGCAGATCACGCAAATTGTGGACTGGTTTGAGTGCAGATCACGCGTGTAAAGGGTGCAAAACAGTTCGCTATTTCACTGCAGTTCAAGGGGTTGTTCGGGGACTGTTTCGGTGGCATTCCGGGGCTGAAATATTTTTCTAAATAGAAGCAAAATTTCAGTATACCCACTTGTACCATTCGGCCAAAGGAAGGGCAAAGCAGAAAACTTTTCAAGTTCGATCCGTGGGCCTAACCGCTTCCGCTGCGCGAGGGAAAGCGTTTCCTACAATTTGCATCAAGAGCGAGGTTGAAAAGTGCTCTTAACCCTTCACTTTTTCATTTAAAGTTTCTGTTTTTAATATATTTATATGAGTTATAAATATGATATGCATGTTTAGATGAGTGGGCACATTGTGATATTCATGTGATGAATGGTTTTGTTATTTCATGTGATGAATGGATTTTACATTGGTCGTAAATTTTTCTGGCTCTTATTTTGTAGTTGGTTTTGGTTTTGGGATGTAAGGCCATAAGGCCATTGTTTATATTTGTTGTAATTTTAATTTTCAATGTAAAGTTTCAATTCCTTGTAATTTGGAGCACCGAAGTCGCAAAGAGAGCCAACACCACTTTGGAGCGGGATTTGAAGGCCAAGGAATACCTTGGTGAATCTTTTGTACTAATTAGATTAGTATAGGAAAAATAAGAGCCCGGTGAATGCAAAATAATTTTTATGTTATATGTATGTTTATTTCGAATTGTTTGAATAACATGTCATATAACTTAGGGTGCCCACTCATGCATTTTACTTGCCATAACATGTCTTAGATGCATTATCATTATAAACATAAAATTATGATTTTATGTAATTTAAAATGTTTAAGTTAAAAAATTATATGCATTGAAATCATTAATTAGATTAATTGGATTTATAGTCTAAAACTTGAATTCTAATATATTGGGCTTAATTGGTGCATAATAAATTCCATTGGTATATAGGATGGAAACCCAGATATAAATTCCATAGCCGATTCCGAATGGACGGAAATATGGTCTGTACTCAGGATACAATTCCACGTACCATTGGATTTTATAACGCACTAAAAAATTTATTAAAATGTTTAATTGAATTTTGACCATTTAGAATTCCATGATTTTAGACCCTTAAGTGCCTAGTATTTTAAGAGTTAAAATATTGTAACTCACTTATACCACTCTAATTAAATTAGTTTAAATAGAGTAAACATATTAGTAGAGACTAATATTAGTGACACAATTTTAATTGTTAAAATTGATTTAGCTCACTTATGACAAACTAGTGTAAATAACAATTATGATTTAGCCGCCATAAGTTTATCCACACTAGTTAAAATAAAATATTAGATATTTTAGATAGAAACCTTAATATCTAAAATAGTGAGTGGGAGAGGAATATACGACAGTACATCCCACGATCTCCGTTGTTAGTCCAAAAACGTGAGATTCAAAAGGCGCCTCGAGGCGGCTTTGTTTTCGTCCCCCTACGGATGGTGTCCATTATGGGTCAATATCAAGTTTGGGTTCCGAGAGGATAAGGATTCTAGATGTATCTTGTGAACTGACCTACCCTACGGCGGCACTTCACTCGTTAAGTCAAAGAATCCTGAAACGGTAGGTTACACTCACAAAGGAATAATTAACTGTTAATGAAATTCCCTGATCAAATAAAACGGTAGTTGTTTAATATAGGAATAAGAGTTATTCCCGCATATATTAAATTGACTGAGATTGTCTCGATTTATCATGCGAGTACTTGACCTACCCTACGGCGGCACTTACTTGTGGGATGATAGGTTTCCGTGGCGTAGCAATTCTCTTAGGTTTCTAATTCATTATTCATGGTTCTTGCATCATGTTTAATTATATGCCAAAATTCTTTGATGATTTTAATATGTAATGAATGAATGTTGAATGCATGTTTATTTTATTTTCAGCCATGGTTTCTCCAATTATTTCTATACTCTCAAACGATAAATTGACCGGAGAAAACTATGTTAAGTGGAAAAGTAACATGAACGCTATCCTGGTCTGTGAAGACCTGAAGTTTGTCCTGACGGAGGAACGTCCTCCCGAGCCGGCCAGAAATGCTGGCCAACCTGTGCGCGATACCTACCAAAAATGGATCGCAGCAAATGAGAAAGCCCGCTGCTACTTGCTAGCAGGGATGTCTGAGGTTCTTGCTGCAAAGCATGAACCTATGGCTCTAGCATCTCAGATGATGGAGTCATTGCAGTGCATGTTTGGGAAGCCTTCGGAGCGTCAACGCCATGAGGCCATGGTCTCAGCGATGACTGCTAGGATGAAGGATGGGACATCAGTCCGAGAGCACGTCTTAAGGATGATGACTTATCTCAACACTGCTGAAACCCATGAAGCTCGTATTGACGAGCGTAGCCAGGTGACCATGATTATGGAAACTCTTCCAAAGAGTTTCCTGTAGTTTAAAAGCAACTATGTTATGAACAAATTGTCTTTTACTTTGACCCAACTGCTTAATGAGCTCCCCCATTACGAGTCCATGCTTTTGGATCCTCGTAAGTCCAATGCAGAGGCAAATGTTGCCGAATCTTCTAAATCTGCAAAGAAGAAGAAGAAAAGCACTGGAAAGGCTAAGGGTAAGTGTTGGTTTCTATTAAGGTCCCAAAGATGAAATCAAGCATAAAACACATGTGAATACACAACAAAGTATGGCAGAATCATACTCACATTGAACGGATTGGATGCTACGAAGAACAAAAAAATTCAGTTTCTCATCTCCTTGGAGTCTCGGCAGTGAGCTGCAACAAGTGTCTCCATTTTCGGCTTTGGTCCTCCATGAAATCTTCAAGCTCCAAGCTTCTAAAATGGATCCCAAGCTCACGAAATCACTGCCCTATCACCTTGGTATGTCTCCTAGAGTGTGCTAGCACCTTGATGATTTTCCAAAAATCATCCAAAGATTCTCCTTAGCTCTCAGTTTTGCAGAAAACAGAAGGAAGAAGAAGGTCCAAGACCGTGTGAGAGAGATGAGCATTTTGGCTCCAAAATCGTGAAAAGAGAGAGAGAGATGTATAAGTTTGGTTGGTGGGAATAGTGTATCTAATACACAAATTTTGAAAGTCAAATATCATTATTAAAATAATGTTAAATGTCTTTCAAGCCATCAACTTCCATCTACTCACATCAACTCACATCACTCAATCAAGTGACAACTTGTCACATCACTCAAAGTGACATTTGATTTGACGCTTGATGTGACTAATGATTTGACGCTTGATGTGACTTGCGGGCCGCACTCGAATTCGAAATGTGAATGCGCTCGCAAACACTCTCAGGCTCGGGTTCGCTAATTCCAAATTAACGAATTTTCCGTTGCGACGCAATTAAATGATTATGCCTAGCGAAATCAATATTCATGTCGCTAACGAATTAATTCTAAATTAACTCGTTCGCCCGAATTAAAATCTAATTTTAATTCCACGTCGAAATCCAATTTCGTTTAATATATCGAATATATTAATTAATCGATTAATTCCAAATTAATCGTTATCTCTCTTTAAATGATATTTTATCCCAGATAAAATATCTCCGCAATTAATCCCAGATTAATTTTCTCTCTCGTCTAATTAATCCCAGATTAATTAAAGTGAGAGTCATACGTCATCGGTGAATCTTCGGGAAGCGACCCATGAGATCTCCGGGATATGTTGGCAGTAAATTCGGTCGTCGGACTATCCGAACACGTAAGTACCTCGTACTACGTTTATACCGATTTACAAGACAAGGTTGGCTTCTAGCAAAGCGCCATGCCTACCCAATTCTCCAGAAACATGCTTACAGGAATAAGCGATCTATATCAGGCGTAGTATAAGTAGTATTGCGTATGTCGATCCAGTATCGGATGATCACGTGATAGGCCTGGGGCTGGAATTGTGTCTGCCCCGTACGAAGCACATGTCGGATGTCTGGTGACTAGTCTCTATAATCGGATATACATGACCTTATCATAATATCCCGATAGCTGCAGCATTTAAGAGAACCAGTCTCGTATCCTACGTGACCATCATCTCCACTATGACTGGAGTGATACTTCCGTCTTGACATCACACCCAACACACTACGATTCTCGATATACCCAGAAGAGGCGTACACAAAAACCGGTTAAAGCCCTGGACGACCAAAACTAAAGTACATTGATTGTCGCAAGTATTAGCGGTGCAAGTCTCAGGTTAAGACCAAATACACCTACCCTGATTTCATACTTCCATAGACACATAGTCATACTACCAATGGAATTCCGAGGGGTCTATCCAGAGCGAAGCTGTTTCCCGTACCATCGGTAAAACACAACCTCATATTACACTTGCATGAGTATCCTATACCCAAATATATGAGAACTATGCCGTTGTGCCCTCACAACGCGCACAAGTGTAATACTAGTCTTTTACGTATTTATCGATGTCCAATCTCGATATTACTCTGACTAGGGATATTTAATGATTTATCCTTCGTGGACTGATACTGTCTCATATCATTCTCCATCCAGGAACAAATCATAGGGACCTCCTATCATTTATATATATAGGTGATCTAATCACAAATGATAAGAGTGCAATCTCCTTTGTTACATAGTTAATTTGTACAACAACACCGTGATCTGTATAAATAGTGATGCTATGGGTCATAATTGTCCAAAAGTAAGCCCATGAAAAAGAAGAACAAGAAAGGCTCCAAGGATGCCAAGCCCAAAGGAAAATGTTTCAACTGCGACAAGAATGGGCATTGGAAAAGGAACTGTCCTAAATACCTTGCTGAGCTAAAGGAGAAAAAGGAAACTGGTAAATATGATTTACTCGTTATTGAATCTCTATTAGTGGAGGATGATAAATCTGCTTGGATTATTGATTCTGGGGCCACTAACCATGTTTGTTCTTCTTTACAACTACTTGATTCATGGAGGGACCTTGCTGAAGGTGATTACACCATGAGGGTCAGGATAGGGGATACCGTTTCAGCAAGAGCAGTGGGAGTTTCCAGTTTAATTTTATTAATAATAGTTATTTAAATTTGAATAATGTGTTATTCATTCCTGGTTTTCGCAGGAATCTGATTTCTGTTTCTAGACTTTTGGATGATGGTTATTCAGTTTCTTTTAATATCAATTTGGTTATTATTGGTAGAAATGGATTAACTATATACACATGAAACTCAGAAAATAACTTGTATGTGTTAAGACCGTTAACACATAGGAACCTGCTCAACACTGAAATGTTTAAGGTTGAAAAACCTAAAATAAAACGCCAAAGATTTCTCACGATGACACATATCTATGGCATCTTAGACTTGGTCACATCAACCTTGACCGGATAAATAGATTGATAAAGAACGGAGCCTTAAACCAGTTAAAGCTTGGGACTTTAGCAGTTTGTGAATCCTGTTTAGAAGGAAAAATGACCAAGAGACCTTTCACTGGAAAAGGTATAAGAGCCAATCAACCACTGGAACTAATACATTCAGACGTTTGCAGACCGATGAATGTAAAAGCCTGAGGTGGTTATGAATACTTCGTCACATTCATTGACGATTATTCAAGATATGGGTATGTTTACCTAATGCATCACAAATCAGATACCTTTGAAAAGTTCAAGGAGTATTGTGCTGAGGTTGAGAACCAATTAGGTAAGACAATCAAAACTCTACGATCAGGTCATGAAGGGGAATACCTTGACAGAGATTTTGAGGAATTCTTGGTTGAGCATGAGATAGTATCCCAGTTCACAGCACCTGGAACACCACAACAAAATGGTGTTACAGAAATGAGAAATCGAACCCTACTAGACATGATGAGATCTATGTTTAGTTATAGCTCACTACCTAGTTCATTCTGGGGATATGCACTGCAAACCGCAATGTATATCCTTAATGTAGTTCCATCTAAGTCTGTTCCTAAGACTTCCATAGAGTTGTGGAATGGTCGTAAAACTAGTTTACGACATTTCAACATATGGGGGTGTCCAGCACATGTGCTGAAGAATAAGACTACAAAGTTGGAACCACGTTCTCAGGTGTGCCTATTTGTAGGCTACTCGAAGGAGACTAAGGGTGGATTCTTCTACAGTCCCAATGATGACAAAGTATTTGTATCGAAAAATGCTAGGTTTCTAGAGGAGGACTACATGAGGGAGTTCAAGCCTCGTAGTAAAATATTACTCGAGGAGTTACTTACTGGTTCGACCAGCACGCCATCGTCAACGAAAGTTGACAAATACATAACACCTTCGACATCTGATAGTCAGATGCTACCCAGTTAGAATGATCTACCACCTAGATGCAGTGGGAGGGTTGTGCGACAACCTGATCGCTACCTAGGGGTTGGAGAGGCACAAGTTGTCACCTCCAGCGATGGTATAGATGATTCATTGACCTATAGTAGTGCAATGGATGATTCTGACAAAGAGGAATGGCTTAAAGCCATGAACCTAGAGATGGAGTCCATGTACTCCAACTCGGTCTGGGAACTTGTAGACCAACCTGATGGGGTGAAACCAATAGGTTGCAAGTGGATCTACAAGAGAAAGAGGGGATCAGATGGGAAGGTACAGACCTTCAAGGCTATACTAGTGGCCAAGGGTTATACCCAGAAAAAGGGAGTTGACTATGAGGAAACTTTCTCACCTGTAGCTATGATTAAATCCATCCGCACTCTTCTATCCATTGCCACATATTATGACTATGAAATTTGGCAAATGGATGTCAAGACTGCATTCTTGAATGGCAATCTTGATGAAAGTATCTATATAATACAACCAGAAGGGTTCATCGCCCAAGGTCAAGAGCAAAAAGTTTGCAAACTGCAAAGGTCCATTTATGGACTCAAACAGGCATCTCGATCTTGGAATATAAGATTTGACACAACGATCAAGTCTTATAATTTTGAGCAAAATGTTGATGAGCCTTGTGTATACAAGCGCGTCATTGACGGGAAGGTGGTTTTTCTTGTTTTATACGTTGATGATATTTTACTCATTGGGAATGATGTAAGGATATTATCTGACATAAAAACCTGGCTAGCTGAGCAATTCCAAATGAAAGATTTGGGAGAGGCCAGTTATGTTCTTGGGATCCAGATACTTCGGGATCGCAAGAAACGACTGTTAGCTATGTCTCAGGCATCCTACATCGACAAGATCCTTGTGCGATTTGGGATGCATAATTCCAAGAAAGACAATCTGCCTTATCGGCATGGAATTCATTTGTCAAAGGAACAGTCCCCTAAGACACCTCAAAGTGTTGAGGAAATGAGACATATCTTATATGCCTCAGCAGTTGGTAGTCTCATGTATGCCATGTTATGCACGAGACCGGACATCTGCTTTACAGTGGGAGTAGTCAGTAGGTTTCAGTCAAACCCGGGATTGGATCACTGGGTGGCTGTGAAACACATTCTCAAGTATCTTAAGAGAACGAGAGATTATATGCTAGTATATTCCAGTGAGGATATGATCCTAAGGGGATACACAGACTCTGATTTTCAGACGGATGTTGATTCCAGGAAATCCACATCTGGATCAGTGTTCACCCTAGGTGGTGGGGCTATTGTGTGGCGGAGCAGAAAGCAATCTTGCATTGTTGACTCCACTATGGAGGCTGAATATGTAGCGGCTTGTGAAGCAGCTAAGGAAGCAGTCTGGCTCCGTAAATTCTTAGGAGATCTGGAAGTTGTTCCAGATATGGATAGACCACTCACCCTCTATTGCGATAATAGTAGAGCGGTGGCAAACTCCAAATAACCAATAAGCCACAAGAGGGGAAAGCATATAGAGAGGAAATATCATCTCATTATGGAGATAGTGCAGAGAGGAGACGTTACCGTCACAGAGATTGCATCCGCAGAGAACCTTGCTGATCCGTTTACAAAGACCTTGTCGGCTAAAATTTTTGAAGGTCACCTAGATGGTCTAGGATTACGTGACATGTCCCATTTTCTCTAGTGCAAGTGGGAGATTGTTGGGATGTATGCCCTAGAGCTACATGTGATGTAAACGGTTTCATGCGTTTTGAAATAAAACGATGCATTATTCATTTATCAAATTGTTTGTTTATCTTTCGCATATTATATATCTTCGTAAATACCGTAGATTACTTATGTACCTTCAGACTTAGTGTATGAGTGTCATACACCAGAGGATTTGAGTCTGAAGTTAGTAATCTTAAATAGTCCATAGAGAGCAAACAAACCGGGTACTTTGTTTGTGGTTAATCTATAGCTGCGGTCCATTTAAATTTGTATGGCGATCTTAATCTGGATCGTCCATGTAGAGACATGAGAATGGAGGCACCTTGTATGATGCGATCATATAGGACTGGACCCAGATAGAAATAACATTCTTATAATATCCGTTAAGCAAAGAAAGTCATTTTCATCTACTTGATGGTCATATATGGATTGATCTTAATCCTGAGTGTACTACGAACTCCTGCATGGCAGGCCGTGTCCTTTGATTTACAAAGGTGAGGTTGGTGTAGCAATCCCAACCAATAGCTACGTACTTTGGGGGCACAATTTGTTTTGTAGCTGGGAACGTTTTACATAGACATGGAGTTCACTCCTTCTTACGAGAAGTAGATGAGTATCTTTCTTAAGGATTGATTCTGTACTTGAACGATTTGAGCGCTCAAGTCTTTCTATTACGAATAGAAAGATTAATATTCATAATAGTTATGAATAAATCGTTCATTAGAGAATCAATGGTACTTAAGGTAAAAATAATTATAGGGGTATAACGGACATTATGACCCGGCTCTAATTACGAGATACTCGTGAATGATCAATTCATATGCAATGACTATATCGGTGGACACCGACTTGGTTCGGCTTAATATTTCATCTACGGCAATGAGAGTTCAACTTCGGATTTTTAGTGGAATAACCCGGAGTTAATAATTTAGAATATTTAATTAAGAGCTTCATTAATATTTCGAGATTATTGGAGCTCAGAACCGTAGGTCCATTTGGTCCCCGTGCTAGCTCGATATACTTTAGCGGAGTTAATATAATTGGATAGTCTAATTATATACTCACAAAGAATAAATATTATTAATATGATTAATAATATTAATTACATCACACTTGAGACTATGCATTAAAAGTTAATGTAAGGTATTAATAATTATATGATAATTATTAAAAATAGAACATGAATTATATATGATATAATTAATAAGGCTAAGATTATTTTGGAAACAAAAATCATCACCATGGTCGAATTCCTTATTAGATAAGGAATATGATTTGTTTGTTTGGGAAACAAAATAAAATCAAAATACATCACCATGGCCGAATTCCTCATTGGATAAGGAATAGGATTTGTTTGTTTGGGAAACAAAATCAAATCAAAATACATCACCATGGCCGAATTCCTCATTGGATAAGGAATAGGATTTGTTTGTTTGGGAAACAAAATCAAATCAAAATACATCACCATGGTCGAATTCCTCATTGGATAAGGAATATGATTTGTTTGTTTGGGAAACAAAATCAAATCAAAATACATCACCAAGGCCGAATTCATCATTGGATAAGGAGTAGGATTTGTTTGTTTGGGAAACAAAATCAAATCAAAATACCTTAGCTTGGCCGAATTCCTCATTAAGTAAGGAATAGGATTTGTTTGTTTTGGAAACAAAATCAAAGAAAAATTCCTTGCCTTGGCCGAAATTATGAGAGGATTGGGAGACTTGTGGTTAATTTGTTTTATGAAACAAATTACCCTAAGTATATAAAGAAAAATATAATTTTTCTTTTGAGAACTAGACATTAGAGAACCCTAGCCTCCTTCTCTTCTTCATGCTCTCAAAAGTTGAGAAAGATTATTGAAGAACCAGAAAATTATTTTGGTGTGTGATTAGATCTCTAAAACGTTTAGAGAATTAATTTGTGAGCGTAGCCCACACTACCCTCCGTGAGTAACGAGACATAGCTCGGAAGACCTTGTGGCATTGGAAAACTTTCTCTCCCTCTCACCAGCAAGTCACGGCACTGAGGACAAAATTACCCCACTGCCGCACGCACATCACCAATTTTGGGGCTCGTTTTTTGTTTGGTTTTAATTCGGTTTTTGGGAAACACTTTGGGGTAATTTTAGGGCTGAGTTAGGATTATTTTTGAGTGAAAATTCATACCTAAAAGCCTACAGCAGATCACGCAAATTGTGGACTGGTTTGGGTGCAGATCACGCGTGTAACGGGTGCAAAACAGTCCGCTATTTCACTGCAGTACAAGGGGTTGTTCGGGGACTGTTTCGGTGGCATTTCGGGGCTGAAATCTTGTTCTAAACAGAAGCAAAATTTCAGTATACCCACTGGTACCATTCGGCCAAAGGAAGGGCAAAGCAGAAAAAATTTTCAAGTTCGATCTGTGGGCCTAACCGCTTCCGCTGCGCGAGGGAAAACGTTTCCTACAAGGTAAGCTATATGTAATTTATTACGCAAGTAGAACTTTAAACAGTGCACAAAAATGAATTACACTACCACAGAAAAAAAACTAATTGATGTAATATTTGTATTGGATAAATTTCGATCATATTTAATTGGTTCATCAACCATTATTTATTCTGATCTTGATGGTGTTAGATATTTGATGTCTAAACATGATGCAAATCCAAGATTACTACGATGGATTTTATTACTTCAAGAATTCAATCTCACAATCAAGAACAAGAAATAAGCAAAGAATATAGTTGCAAATCATTTATCGAGACGCATAAATGAGTCATCAATTGACACAACTCCTATCAATGACTCTTTTCCTTATGTTTTTTATTTTCTGTAAATATAATGCCTTGTTATGCTAATATTGTCAATTTTCTTACAACATGAAAAATACCTTTAGACTGGAGCCATCAAGACAATAAAAAAAATTTGATCGAAGTCAAAAGATTCTACTGGGACGATCCATATATGTTCAAGTATTTCCCTGATAATATTTCCCGACGATGCATACCGGATAATGAGATAAGTAGTGTTATTCAGTTTTAGTATTCAACATCATGCAAAGGTCACTTCTCATCTAAAACAACCACTGAAAAAATCTTACGATGTGGATTTTATTGGCCCACCTTATTTAAAAATACACATGTTTTCTGCAAAACTTGTGAAAATTATCAAAAATCGCTTTCCATTTCTTAAAGAAACATGATGCCTTTAAATCACACCATTGTCATCGAAACCTTTGATTGTTAGAGAATATATTTCATGGGTCCATTTCCACTGTCATTTTGATTTTTATTTATTTTAGTTACAATTGATTACGTCTCAAAATGGGCTGAAGCGATTCCTTGCCGAAATAATGATCACAAAATTATAAGAAAATATTTTAAGTCGATTTGGAATCCCTCGGGTAATTATAAGTGATGGAGGTAAACACTTTTGTATCAAGCCTATTGAGTCGTTAATGAAAAAGTATGGAATTACACATAAAGTTTCTATATCCTATCACCGTCAGATAAATGTTTAAGTTGAACTAGAAAATAGGGAAATCAAATAAATATTGGAAAAAAATGGTTAACCCAAATCGAAAAGATTGGTCCATTCGATTGATTGATGTACTTTGGGCATATCGACCATCTTTCAAAACGTCTTTGGGAATGTCTCTCTATCGTCTAGTTTATGGAAAACCTTATCATTTGTATGTAGAACATTAGTATAACGCATATTGAGCTATTAAAGCATTCAATTCACACCTTGAAATTTCCAGTCATGAACGTAAATTGCACTACATGAACTTGAAGTGTTAAGGAATAGTTTATATGAAAATGTAAAAATTCTTAAAGCTAAAACTAAGGCTTTTCATGATAGTCGAATTTCACGAAAAATATTTGAAATTGGTCAAAAAGTTTTATTTTCTAATTCGCATATTCATATATTTCCTGGAAAATTGAAATCAAAATGGAGTGGCCTATTGACATTGAGAATCCTAGGGATGGTGATGTATTCAAAGTAAATAAGCAACATCTGAAACCATTTTTGGAGTGTTCAAATTTTCAAGAGTAACTTTTCTTTTCAAACCCAATGTACTGTGATTGATGTATTATAAGCTATTACTTTCTTTTATTTTTGTCTAATTTTCTTTTTTTTCTTGTGTTTTGTAGCACCCCGGTTAAATAGCGGATAACGATATTCCGTGACTCTAAGTCAGTTTTTTCAATTTCCTAAAATTACTGATACCCTCAATCAAGGCATGAAGAAACTCTTACAAAACTCCACAATCATTTTCCTTCTCTTCCCCAAAATACTCTGATGAAAATTTACAAAGCACATACCGAAAGAATTAGGCTTCTTATGATCAATGGTATTTCTAGTGATATTGGTTGGGTAATTGAAGTAAGAGTTCGCTTGGAAGGTGAGTGATCTGACTCCTTTATTTTTTACATACCTGGTTTAGGTAAAATCACCTATGCTAAAAAAAGAAAGAGCTAAACAATTAGGTGTTTGTTATAAATATACATTTTGGATGTGCAACACTAATTATCGTTCTTTAGGAATGGTGTCTGACAATTACGAAGATAAAATTCAATTCATTAGATATGACTTCAGTAAGGAGTTTTTAGATATATCATTGACTCTTGAGACGCATCCTATTGCTCATGTTCATCGAGTGATTTGTAATTTTCATACACAATTTTAAAAAGAAAGACAGCAATACAGTCTCGAGAATCTGACTTTAAAAGACTATGTTTGTCAATTTGTAAGAAAATTGGATGGGAAACATATCCCCGACTCATAGAGGACGTTCAAGCCGTTACTGGACGTAAAAACATAAGAAGATGTGAGCCACAATCACAACTACCAGTACGTATTGTTTTAATTTATTTCTTTGATTTCCTTTACTTTAAATTACTGTTTTAATTTATTGTTTTGATTTTTTTTAATATAATTTTTCCGACAGTATTTAACTTTTTTTACTTTCACGATCTAATGTATTTTTCATCTGACAATTGTCATTTTACAGATACTAATGCCTTTATTACTCATCCTTTTCAGGATCTATAAATACAGCTCGTCATTTCTCTCTTTGACGCATCCAAATAAGAGAGAGAAAAAAAATAGAGAAAATTTCAAGACGACTAGTCACTTATTATCTGTGTATTTATGGATCTAGTTTTGGAATAAACCAAAATTTGTTGAGTCTGCAAAAGAATTGGGTAGAGTTATGGTGGAAAGAAACATGCACTTAGTATATTGGAGTGACAATCTTGGATTGATGAGATGTGTTTCAAAGGTCGTACAAGAAGAAGGCAGTCAAGTTTTAGGAATCATCAGAAAGTCAAATGGAGAAGAATACATTATCTCAGGTATGTCTAAAAGACTTACTGAAATGATTAATCATGTGGACATTTTTATTGCTTTACCAGGTGGGCTGAGCACATTGGAAGAAATATTCAAAGTTAGAAATATTCAAAGTTGTGTCATGAGTAAATTTGAACATTCACCAAAAACCCATTGGACTACTTAATATAGATCATTTTTTTAATTTTCTTTTAGTATTCCTGGAGGATGCTAAAATATTTGGGTTTATTTCAAAACTGGCAAAAGATATTATTTTTACTACATGAAAAGCTGTTGAATTAATCGACCAACTGTTTGCATATGAATCAAGAATCGACCCAATTATTTCCAAATTGGACTAGTCAGATAACTATCGTGACAAGAAGCGTAGAGTAGACTTAAATCTTAATTTGTAATTTTTTTAAATAGTAATGTTGTTGATTCAAATGTCTTTTCCACACTAACCAGGTGATGTCTTTTAAACTATACTTCTTCTTATTCAGACATTGGGGACAATGTCTCAATTTGGTGAGGGGATAGTTGACTAGATAGTTTTCATTTTTGTGTTTTTCTTTTTGCAATTTTTTAATTTTTTAAATTTTGTGTTGTTGTTTTAAAATATTATATATATTGTTTTTGTTTTGTGTGTAAAAAAAATTATTTTGTGTTGATTTTCTTTTGTGCTTTTATTAAAAAAAACTACTCACAAACCAACAATAAATTTTTGACTAACCAAGTGGAATTGTTGTTTAGAGATAGCAGTATAAGGAGTTTTCGCTCATGAGATTTATCTCAATGTGTTTCGTAATAAGTTATTTTTGTTTCTTTATTTTTGAATCATTCAAATTTGTGAATTCTTCATAATATTGATTAAGTTTGATTTCCATATGCTCATTTGACAGATATTATCAACATACACGGTAACATATGATCATGGGTTGTAAGTGAAAATTTTATAATATTTAGTTATCTAGTTTGTTAGAGATAACACCTAAAAGTAATGAAGTTTGTGTTTTTATTTCAGAAAAAAGTAAAAAAAAAAAAAAAAAAAAAAAAAAAACTAACCAAGTTTTTACTCAGTAACTAGACCTCTTTCTTCAGTAAGAAGTGATTGTTCACGTAAAACAGTAGAGCTTGAGAAAAAATAATACTAATAATACTAATAAAAATAATCAAATTTTTACTTAGTAAGCAGAAATTTTATCTCAGCAAGCATTGATTGTTTGCATAAAATGGTAGAGCTTGAGGAAAAAAAGAAAAAGGAAAAAAATGTGAATAAGTTCAATTTCGTAGCATCTCTAACTCGAGCAATTAAGTTCACAGGAGAATATTAATTTCATTTTACATTTGTAATTTCATTAATCTCCTTAATTTAGCACATTTGTGAAATAATAATTAAATTTACGTTGTATATATTTTTATTATGATTTTTATTTCTTATGTAGGTGAAATAATACTTTGGATGCATAACTAGAAAAAATAGATTTGACATTAGGATTTTGGAGGCCAGAAACTTAAAAGGGTCGTTCTAACAATGTACAATTTCAGAAATTTTGATCTTGCGTAATTTTTATATTTTGGCATTGGATTGAGGTAATTTTAGTTACAGATGAAAGAATACTCAAATATCTACAATTTTATGCTTTACAAGAGTTTCTAGTTCTACGATTTTCAAGCTAGAAATTGATGAAGAATCCAACTTGTGTTACATATAATTTTAATTATTTGAATAAAAAAATAAAAAAATAGTTCAAAAGCACAATCCATCTTTCGATAGATTGTGACAATTGTTTGAATTTATAAAAAAAAAAAAAAACAAAGTCAAAAATTAAAATAATAATAATAATAATAATAAAATAATAATAATAATAATAATAATAATAATAATAATAGATGTGTTGAGCCCTATGTTATAAGTAGAGGTGCTCATCATCTCATTTTCTTTAGCTTCCTTCATAAGTAGAGGTGTTCATCAGCTCTTGTGTGTTTTATTTTTCAAGCTTTGTCGTAATTTCTTTTTCTTTCACTAATAAAATTATGCATGTTTTTATTCAAATCATGAGTAACTAGTTCCATCCTGCTGGGTAAATGGTGAAACTATTAATATGAGAATATAGATTAATCTTACTTATATTATAATATATGAATTATAATTTAAAGACTAATATTTAATCTTCTCTTATATTTGTGGGTGTATTGATTCACTGTAAACAATCTCATATTGGTTGCCACAAACAATACTTTACCCCATATTATATGAAAAAGTAATTTAAATATGGACTAATTATTGATGACACACTCACAAAATGGTTCTTTACTCTCAAATATAAGAGTATCGAAGAAATAAAATAACCCGGTAAGTCCGGGGTCGATCCACAGTGAATAAATTTAGTAAAATAAAATAATAATTCGAGTAAAAATAAAAAGGCTAAATTGTTTGAAGTGATGGAAAATTTTAAAATGGGCCAAAACAATAAATTAAAATACTGGGGCTATGAGATCCACTCTTAATATTTCAAATATAAGGAAATCTTAATTTTTATAATATACAAATTGTCATTATTACCTAGTTAATTTACTTCAGGAACTAATTATGTCAAAACATATGAAACCAGCCATAAAGGCGTTGATAATATTTGTTTATAACAAGTCCAGTTAGGTTCTCAATTATGCCAAATAAATAAAACTAGTCATAAAGGCGGTAAAAAAGTTTGTCAATCATTAATCCAAATTTAAATTACCCTCTCATATAATATGAGGCAAAGTATTAACTATACCAACCAAGATTTGATTATTTACAGAGAATCAAAACACCCGCAAATATAAGAGAATATTAAATATTATTGTTTAGATTACAATTCATATATTATAATATAAGTAAGAGTAATTTATATTCTCATATTTAGAGTTTCTCCCTTTATCCCAGCAGAATGGAATTAGCTACTAATGATTTGAATAAAAACTTGCATAATTTTATTACTGAAAGAAAAAAGATTACAGGAAAAATAAAACACACAAGACACTTCTTCCAAATTCTTCAAGAGAGAAAATGAAAGAAGAATGAAGAAAATGAGAGGTACGCACATCTATTTATAGTAGAAGTGCTCATCACTCGATTATTAATTACAACTTTCCAAATCAAATACAAACAATAAATTTTTACCTTTTTATTTTTTTATTTTTCCTTTTTGACTTTTTTTATTTTTTATTTTTGTTAATCATTTTAAGGTGGATTGTAACATTTCAACTTCTTTTTTTATATTTTTTTATTTTATTTTCTAATAATTAAAATTACATTAACACGCATTGGCTTCTTCACCATTTTCGACCTTGAAAACCTTAGAACTAGAAAATCTTGTAAAAAGCAAAGTTGTAGATATTTGAGTCCTCTTTCATCTGGAACTAGAATCGCCTCAATCCGATATTGGAGTAAGATATTGGAATTTCCGAAATCGTACACTGTTAGAACGTCATTTCAAGTTTTTGGCATCCAAAATCCAAATGTCACGTCTATTTTTCTAGTTATGTATTCAAATTATTATTTCACCTAAATAAGAAATAAAAATCACAATAAAAATATATATAATATAAAATTAAATATTATTTCACAAATACGCTAAATTAAGGGGATTAATGAAACTACATGTGTAAAATGATTAATTTTTCTTTTAATAAATGTACATTTTTTAGTGTTCATCAATTGACAAACTTTGTTACCATTTTTATGGTTGGTTTCATATATTTGGCATAATTAAGTACCTAACTGAACTTGTTATAGACAGATGTTATAATCACATATATTGTTGGTTTTATATATTTTGTCATAATTAATTCCTGAAGTAAATTAACTGGGTAATAATGACAATTTATATATTATAAAAAGTAAGATTTCTCTATATTTGAAATATTAAGAGTAGATCTCATAGCCCCGATATTTTAATTTATTGTTACTTCCCAATTTAAAAATTATTCATCACTTCAATCAATTCACTCTTTTTATTTTTACTCAAAGTATTATTCTATTTTACTAAATCTATTCATTATGGATTGACCACAGACTTACCAGGTTATTTTATTACTTCGACATTCTTATACTTTTGAATAAAAAACCACTTTGTATGGGTGTCATTCCAATTCTCTCATCCATCTTAAGCTATTCTGGCACCGAACACATAATATGTCCTGACCGTTTTCTTTCCCTCTGGGACTCAATCGTTGGGATAATGTTCGTCTTATCCTTCATCCAGTACCAATTTTAATCTCGGTAAGCTCATTTTGGTTAAGTCTGAATTAATCATATTAATTTCTACTAGCTTGGGGAACTGGTTCTCTTCCACAGCCACAATTTGTGGAAATTATTCGCCTCCCCAAACTAGTGGTGAGTATCCCTACATGTTTAATAGTAGATATTTAACCTGATCCCGTGAATAAAAAAAACTCAAATAATTTATAATCCATCGGCCATAGGTAAGCCATATCGATCCAATCGAGATAGGGTTTCTTATACCAAGGTCGTATCGGCCTAATCCTGAAATCAAATTGGTTCTAGAGAATTTCTATCATTTGTTCCCTTATCAGATTATTGCCATCAAATGGCACTCCGAATGGTGTTTGAGGCCCATAAATGGGCATACCGCTATACAGGTCTTGCCCTTGCGGACCTTGAAATACATCCATTTCCTTTTGGGCCACACCAACGGGCGGATTCCCGCTATTTGGGCTGAAACCTTGGCTGTGACCATTGGGAAGTGATTCCCCACTGTAGGGTTCCGACAACATATGCCCCACGTGATGGCATGCCATTACTGGGTCCAGTACTCTGACCCTCCACCAGAGATCATACACTTGACTGATCCCGATTTTTGTCATTGTTACCCTCATAGGCAACATGCTAGGTGGTGCAAAGTTTCCCCTAGGGAGAGATCCCCACACGCGTGCATCTGGCCATTAATTCGGTTAACACACTCACTTGTTTGGCCATATTTTCATAATGTAAGGTGCTAGTCGAAATGAATTTATCCATGTTATGGTTATTTTGAAGCCTAACATATTCGACTACGTCATGAGTGAGGTCGCAGAGCAAAGACCGCATGATACGAAATCGGATATGAAAAAGACGAAACCTGATCATTGATACGAAACCGGATATGAAAAAGACGAAACCTGATCCAAGATCCCGTAGACCCCCAAAGAACTTGTCCTTGAAAACCCTAGGAGATAGCCTCAGATGAATTTTGTCAGCAAATTGGACGCCACAAATGATGCCAACCATTTGATAAGTCTTTGTTCAATCACTGAACTTTGATGAAAAATTTATCAATCTCAAGAAAATAGGTTACTATTCACGCACAAAAAAATAGGGTCCTCTATTAAGAGTTGTTTTTGAGTTTAAATAATGACATACTCAAACCCTAAGAGAGCCAAAAGACTAAAATAGCCCTAAATTACCCATTACCAACTAAAAGCCCATAATTCCTAATTTCTAGCCCATTTTGAACCCATAAATAAATAAAATAAAAAACCCAAATAAGAAATAAAAAAACGGTCATCCACGTTGGTTCCATACATGCAAATAAATAATAAATAAGCCTAAACAAACGAAATCGTTCCATGCTGCTCCTCGATGACTTGGGTCAAGTGTATAACCCTTGAACCCTCTTCCTTGCAGTCCAATTGGTCTTGCACGTGCTTGTTCAATTCAGCTACATGACGTTGGGCCAGGCCTGCCATAGCGTCTTTGATCTTCTGAGCTCTGTGTCTTGTAATTGGTCCAACTGGTACATGGATTGGATCGATTGTGGACTGGACCAAACCAGGTGCAGCTAGGATCATATCATCCCCTCCCTCTTGAAAAGGATTCGACCTTGAATCGACACCTGCATCAAAAGGGGACAAATCAGAAACATTAAATGAAGCAGAAACATTATACTCACCAGACAGATCAAGCTTATATGCATTATCATTGATCCTTTCGACGACTTGAAAATGACCATCTCCCCGAGGTTGAAGCTTGGATCTCCGCTGAGCCGGAAACCTCTCCTTGCGCATGTGTATCCAAACCCAATCATCAGGCTCAAACACCACGCGTTTACGGCCTTTATTCGCATGAGAAGCATACTGCTCATTTTTTCGTAATATGTGTTCACGTACTTTCTCATGTATTTGTTTCACCAATTATGCTTTCTTTTTCCCATCTAAACCTACTCTTTCCTCAACAGGCAATGTCAATAAATCCAATGGCGTTAGTGGGTTAAATCCATATACAATTTCAAAAGGTGAATAGGAAGTAGAAGAAATGAATTCACCTATTGTATGTAAATTCTATAAATGGCAAACATTCTTCCCATGATTTTAGATTCTTAGTGACTATAGTGTGAAGCAATTGAGTCAAGGTCCTATTGACCACTTCTGTATGTCCATCTGTTTGAGGGTGACACGTAGTAGAATAAAGTAATTTAGTCCCTAGCTTACGCCACAAAACCTTCCAGAAATGACTCAAGAACTTGACACCTCTATCAGAAACTATACTCCTAGGAATCCCATGTAGTCGTACTACCTCTCTAAAGAATAAGTCTGATATGTTAGTGGCATATCAGTTTTATGGCATGCAATGAAGTGTGTCATTTTGCTAAATCTATCAACCACTACAAAAATGGAATCCTTACCTCATTTAGTCCTAGGTAAACCCAACACAAAATCCATCGAAATATCTACCCATGGTTCACTAGGTACAGGTAATGGAGTATATAATCCATGAGGCTTCACCCTAGATTTGGCCTTTCTACAAGTGAGACACCGATCACAAATTCGCTCTATATCGCTCTTCATCCTAGCCAGTAAAAATGCTCTTTTAAGGTTTCTAGGGTCTTACTAATTCCAAAATGTCCCATTAGTCCGCCTCCATGAGCCTCTCTCACTAATAGCTCACGCATACTACAAGAAGGAATGCATAACTTATTTTCTCTAAACAGAAATCCCTCATGCTGGTAGAATTTACTAAATGCAGATTTAATACATGCAGCATATATATCACAAAAATCCACATCACATGCATAAAGCTCTTTAATAAATTCAAACCTAACATTTTTGCACTTAAAGAAGTAAGTAAAACATATATGCGCGATAAGGCATCTGCAACTACATTTTCCTTACCCTGTTTATAGGGAATGACAAAAGGGAATGTCTCTACAAACTCCATCCATTTAGCATGCCTCTTGTTCAATTTTCCTTGCCCTTTAAGGTGTTTCAAACTCCTATGATCTGTGTGTATCACGAACTCCTTAGGCCATAGGTAATGCTGCCAATTCTCCAGTGCTCGAACAAGTGCATACAACTCCTTATCGTACATGGGATATCTCAGAGCTGCTCCATTCAACTTCTCACTAAAGTACGCAATATGTCTTTTCTCTTGCATCAATACCGCCCCAATACATATGCCATTTGCATCACACTCTATCTCAAATGTGCTCCCAAAATTAGGTAGTGCGAGAACTGGTGCACTGCATAACCTTTCCTTGAGAGTCTGAAAAGCACTCTCTTGAGCTTCACCCCACTGAAATCCAACAGTCTTCTTGACTACCTCAGTCAATGGTGCTGCTATGCTACTGAAGTCCTTCACAAAACGCCTGTAGAAACTTGCCAATCCATGAAAACTCCGTACCTCCGACACTGTAGTAGGTGGTGGCCAGTCTCTAATCCCTTTAACTTTCTCCTCGTCCATCTCTATGCCATCTGCAGTCACTACAAAACCAGGAAATATGACTATATCCATGAAGAATGTGCATTTCTTATAATTAGCAAATAATTTTTCTTTTCTTAAAATAGCAAACACACCTTTCAAATGACCTACATGTTCATCTAAAGATTTATTGTATATTAATATGTCATCAAAATAGACCACTACAAACTTCCATATACATGCACGCAACACATGGTTCATAAGTCTCATAAAAGTACTAGGGGCGTTTGTTAAACCAAAAGGCATTACTAACCACTCATATAGCCCATACTTAGTTTTAAAAGCGGACTTCCACTCGTCACCCTCTCTCATACGAATCTGGTGATATCCACTATTAAGGTCAATTTTACTAAAAATCTTAGATCCATGTAGTTCATCTAACATATCATCCAGCCTAGGAATGAGATGTCGATACTTTACCGTGATATTATTGATGGCACGACAATCCACACACATACGCCACGTCCCATCCTTCTTAGGCACTAATAACACTGGTACTGCACACAGGCTCATACTCTCTCGTACATAACCCTTCTCCATCAGCTCCTCAACTTGCCTCTGAAGTTCTTTGGTCTCCTCAGGATTACTCCTATATGCGGGTCTATTAGGAATGACAGCTCCAGGCATGAAATCAATCTGATGTTATATCCCTCGAATGGGTGGGAGCCCATTAGGGATGTCCTCTGTGAGCACGTCTTCAAATTCCTACAAAAGAGAAGAAATAGAAACAGAAAGTGAACTGTTAGTGTTAGTAAGTAAAGAAAAATGTGGTGTGTCTTTATACACTAGCAGCAACATGAGTTTGCTAGCTTTGTAGGCTCTCATCACTTCTCCCTCACCGAGATAAAAACTCTTTTTCACTCTCTATTTGTTCTCACTCTCTCCCTCAGCCCCTTTTTTCCTTTGGGTTTACTCTCGGTTCTAATCCCAGTGTTTCCCCCACTCTCGGGTTTAGATCTCATTTTCTCACTATTATCACTTTTACCCCCCAATGATGCTGCTTCTCTCTCTCTCTCTTTTTCTCTTTCCAACTGTAATTTGACTTGATCATCATGGACCCGTCTTGGTGTCAAAGGGTATAATGTAATGGGCTTGCCCTTATGCTGGAATGAATATTTGTTTCGAAACCCATCATGTATCACCTTCATATCGAACTACCACGGCCTCCCCAAAAGTATGTGGCCTGCCTATATGGGTACCACATCACACAACACCTCATCCGTGTAAGGTCCAATAGCAAAAGTCAACAATACCTGCTTGGTCACCCTGACCTCACCACACTCATTAAGCCATTGTAGCCTATATGGCTTAGGATGCGCTAAACATGACAATCCCAATATTTCCACCAATGATGTGCTAGCCACGTTGGTGCAACTACCCTCATCTATGATCATACTACAGGACTTCCCATTCACGTTACACCTAGTGTGAAAAATATTCTCTCTCTGCTGTTCGGTCTCCTCCTCGACTATCTATGTTGTCAATGCTCTCCTGGACACAAGCGACATGTTATATAGTGGGTATGCTGCTCTTTCAACATCATTAGCATCCTCTAACGCATGCATCTCATCTTCCACTTCCTCATCTGTGGAATCGATATTACCATCATCCTTCATTATTAGTGTTCGTTTGTTGGGGGCACTGTGATGCATAATGTCCCATACCCAAGCACTTAAAACATTTTACCTCCTTGGATTTTGGAATTACCACTTCAGACTTAACCTTAAACCTACTTGCCTCTACTTCCTTTCCCTTACCACTATCAGCCTTGGGCTTATTGAAACCATAATCTCTCCGCTCATTACTAGGCCACTTCTCCCTCCAAGCATAAGTTCCATGTGCAGTGTATCTAGATGCGGATTTCTTCATCAACTATCTTTCTACCTTGATCGCCATATGTAGCATATCCTCCAACTCTACATTATGATGCAACTCAACTACACTCGCAATCTCCTTATTTAACCCTCCTAAAAACTGAGCCATTGTGGCTTCTGTATCCTCCACAACATTCGCCCTAATCATCGCTACCTTCATCTCTGCATGATAGTCCTCAACACTCTTCGACCCCTGATACAAATGTTGTAGCTTCTGATATAACTCTCTGTAATAGTGGTTTGGAATGAACCTCTTACGCATAAGAGCCTTTAACTCCTCCAAAGTATCAACTGGCCTCTCATGGTTCCTCCTCCTATTAGTTACTAACTGATTGACCGGCGTAATCACACAAGTATAACGCAAGCGCACGTATCGTTCAAGTAGTATAAAAAGTATCGATCCCACGAGGACTTAAAACCTTTTTGTTATTATTTATGGGGCCAACTGATTACCAGTATCTAATAGGTTGTTTGATTGATTGATTTGAAATGACGATGATTCTAAATTTAAAACAAGTAAATAAAATTGCTTAAAAGTAGGTTGAGAAAAATCCAATTTATAAAAACTATCCAGGGTTGTGATTAATTCCAATATTATTTAGAAGATGAAGTGGTTATCTTAAAGTTGGGTAATATATTGATTTATTAACCTGGAACACTAATTTATGTAAAAGCCTCTTCCGATAGTCATTTCAAATACCTAGTATAATCCAATTGAACCATATGTCTATGTCAACCAAATTACTAGATTCATTAAGATTAAGTTCCAATTATGGCTACCCCCGCCCGACAGGTATATTCATATCCTGTAAGGAAATCTATTAAAAGGGTTATCTATCCTCAAGGAAGATCGTGGGTTATTGAGTCTAAGGTCTTTAAACTTAAAATCCCTATGTCTAGTTCATTTTAAGTTTACCTAATCAATTTTATTAATGGCCAGTTAATAAAAAGCATTAAGATTAAGACTCAATAAATAAATCTTTTAAATTACCCAACCTATAATCTAACCCCTTATAAACCGGTTATATTGAAATTCATCACAACCCTAGATACTAACTTAGTTACAATACATAGCTATGGCTAATGAAAACTTAAAAGACATAAAATAAAAATGCTAAAAAGTAACTGCGAGAAAGTAAAAGCGGGAAAGTAAATGAAAATAAACTGCAAAGATAAAAGGAATTACTTTTACTAATTACTAACTTAGATATCTCCCTTAGTATAACATAATCACTTGTGAGATTAAAACCAACCAACCATATAGGCGGTACCCTGATTAAGTCAAGTTAAGTCCGACCAGCCATAAGGCGGTAAAATTTGTCCATGAACCTGCCATGTAGGCGATAAAGAAATAAAGCCCTAAAGGCGGAACCAAAATTAAATTACCAACCGACCAATCTGGCGGTATCCTTGCTTAGTCAGGTTTAACAGTTTAAATTAAATAGCCCCCACCGACCAATATAGCGGTATTCCTTTTTAAGTCAAATTTTAGAATAGTGAATATGTGTGTCTAAGGGAGATTAATCTAAGATAGTAACAATAAAAGAATTACCTTTCACCTCGGCAGAGGGAAGTTACCTCCTCATGGTTGAAAAATAAAAACTGAAAAGTAAAGAAAGGAAAGTGTTATGCGTAAAGTAAATTACGGAAAGTAAAACTGAAAAGTAAAGAAAAGAAAGTGCGAAATTGAAAATTAATTACTGAAAACTAAAAATAAACAAACTAGATACCATCTTTTTATTTTTTCATTAAGGATTTCAAAGAAGAAAGTATGAATTTTACAAATGAAATGGCTTGGTATTTATAGGCAAAATTTTGCCACCATCAAATCATCAATCAATTTCTCCACCAAATCCATTATTAATTTCTCCACTAATACTCACCAAATCCATAATTGCTCCACTAATTGCTTATCTTGTTTGGTGGTGATTTGATAATTTTTATTAATTATTTATTAATTAATATTTTGCTTTGAAAATGATTGATAATGACTTTTAATAATTACACTCCACACACTTCTGGATGGTTCATCCATTTCGGTCATGAAATAATCATAATTGGAAAATATTTTCTCTTTCTAAGTTGTAGATCTTTGAGTCTTCTTTAATATGGAACTTGAATCAGCTCAATCCGATATCTGAGTAAAAAGTTATGCCCAAAATACGACAGATGCGCAAAACTGGAATTTCCAAAACTGCACTTCGTCAAAAACGCCCTTTCAAATTTTCAATCTCCAAAATTAATATATCAAGTCCAATAATTGCCCTTATTTGATCCACATTTCATCCTAAATGATTTCATTGAGTCCCTATTATTTTATCTGCAAAATAAAATAAAACATATCAAAATGTTCATCAACCCGAGAAACTAAACCAAATATTAAGTAAAAGGGGCGGTAAATATTGATATATTTCCGCTCATCACTGATCCCACCAAATCACCGCATAGTCTGTAAATGTTGGAAAATTATGACCCATAACATCACTATTTGTACAGAACATGTTGTTGTTGTACAAATTAACTATGTGACCAAAGAAATTGCTCTTTTATCATTTGTAATTGGTACCTGGATATATATAAATGATAAAAGTCATATGATTAGTACCGGATTAATAGATATGAGACAATATTAATCCACTAAGGTTTAATCATTAAATATCCCTAGTATTTAGGCTAGTATTTATCGAGACTGGACATCGATAATGCGGAATAGGCTAGTATTGCACTTGTGCGCATTATGGAGGCATAATGGCATAGTTTTTATATATTTGGGTATTGGATATTCATGCAAGTTTAATAGGAGGTTCTGTTTACCGATGGTACGGAAACAGCTTCGCTCTGGATAGGCCCATCAGAATCCTATTGGTAGTATGACTATGTGTCTATGGGAATCTGAATCAGGGTAGGTGTATTTGGTCTTAACCTGAGACTTGCATCGGTAATACTTGCGACAATCATTATACTTTAGTTTTGGTCGTACGGGGCTTTAACAGGTTCTGTGTATGCCTCTTCTGGGTATACTGAAAATCGTAGTGTATTGGATGTGATGTCAAGATGGAAGTATCACTTCAGTCATATGGAGATGATGATCACGCAGGATACGGAACTGGTACTCTTGTATGCTGCAGCTATCGGGATAATATGACATGGTCATGATTATCCGATTATAGAGACTAGTTACCAGAGATCCGATATATGCTTCGTACGGGGCAGACACAATTCCAGCCCAAAGCCTAGCATTTGACATTGATACTGGATCGTAATACGCAATACTACGTGTACTACACCTGACAAAGATTACATATTCCTTTACAGAATATTTCTGGAGAAATGGGTAGGCACGGTGCTTTGCTAGAAGCCAACCATGTCTTGTAAATCGGTAAGAATGTGGTACCAGGTGTGCACGTATTCGAATAGTCTGATGACCATATTTACTGCCAACATATACAGGGATCTCTTGGGTCGCTTCCCGAAGATTCACCGTTGAGATTTGACTCGAACAGAAAATTAATCTGGGATTAATTACGACAATAAATTAATCTGGGATTAATTAAAAGAGAAAGAATTAATCTAGGATTAATTGCGACGAGAATTTATCTGGGATTAAATTCGTCGAGAAAAGAGAACGCGATTAATTTAGAATTAATCGGTAAATTAAATTTAATAGTGAACTTAGATTTTACTATTTAATTTATTTAATTTGGGCTAAAATAATATATTAGATATATTAATTGAAATTAGATTTCAATGCGAAATTAAAATTGGATTTTAATTCATGCGAACGAATTAATTTAGAATTAATTCGTTAGCGACTTCCGTAATAATTTTACGAGGCATTATTATTTAATTAAATTGGATTTAAGTTCATCGCAACGGAAAATTCGTTTGATCGGATTAAACGTAACCGAGCCCGAAGTGTGTTGTCTAATCCCACTTGAATTTTGAATTTAATTGGGTGGGACCCACCACTCACATCACTTGTCAAAGGTGATGGTGGTAGTTGACATAAAGTAAATGGTTTTTTACAAAACCACTTGCCTTTAACCAACATGGTTTTTGAAACCATATATAACACACACTTGTTTTTGGAAACAACAACTATTTCATTATCTCCCTCTTTTTCTCTCATTGCCGAATACACATCTCCTTGGAGGAGAAATTGTTTCTTTCATTTTGTTCCAAGCTAGAACTTAAATGAGTGAATCAAGGTGATAGGAAAACTCACCCGAGAGTATGGAACTCGATTTCAAGCTACGAAGCTTCCAACACATCCAACAAAGAAGGAATTTTTGAAATCTCCTCAACCAATCAATGTGAGTATTCTCCAACTCTCTTGATAATTCACACACGAATCACTCTTAGACGATCTTGGCATGTTCTAGGAACACTTACAATTGGTATCAGAGCGATCTAAGTTTGTTTTGAAAATCTAGGGTTCTAAACTTTAATTTGGGAATTTTGTGTTTGGAGCTTGATTTTCTTAAATTGATGGTTTGGTTGAGTTTATATGATGTCGAATTGGATTTGTGCATCATTGATTTTGTGAAAAATTGATTAGATTAATTTTCCTCAAATTCACATGCTTGGCCGAAAGTTACCCTAGGTTGCTCATGGTGGAATTTTTGAAATTTAACAATTGGATATGTTGATGGCATGAAATTAATCTTAGATGTTGATTTAATTAGATTGAAATCAAATTGGATGTTAATTTTGTTGCCATTGTCGTGAGCTTTGTAGCATGATATTAGATTGATTTTGCTTCAATTTATGTTGGACATGAATTGGAAATGTAGAGCATGATTAATTGAATTAATTAGTATTTTGGAAGCATTAGATTAATTAATTAATTAGTATTTTGGTAATTACACTTGAATTGAATTAATTTATAATTTGGAATAATGAGTTAATTTAATTTATTGTATTTGGGCTTACTGGGCTTGGTTGGGCCAAGTTTGGTTTAGGATAATTGGTTGGATCCAATTGGGCCTAAAACCATTTCCATAAAGTCCAAATATGATAATTGGGCCTTTAAAATTTTAATTGGGCCTAAATTTTTTTTGGTATAGGGTGATTCCTAATTGGGCCTTGGCATCTTGGGTTTGACCCATAATTGACAAAGCGCATGCCTTAAGAATTAGTTGAAAGCCCATTGGACTTTAATTGAATAGTATTGGATACTAATTGGGCCTTTGAGACCCATAAAGATTGGATTTGGAATCCAAGTTAAAAGGCACTATTGAAAGTGTAATTATTTAATTTGGAATTAAATATTAATTAGTATTGGATACAATTTAAATTGGATTTAAAATTGTAGTTCGATATAATTCAAAAATACGTACTTTGAGTATTTATTCTTAAACGAGTTGTACTCGCGCAAATCAAATCGTTGTTTGAACATTGGATGGTCATTAATCAAATATTAATTAATTGGATTAGAATGATTGATAACATGCTTTGTGTGAATACTTGGATGTATGTATGAATAATGTATATCGGATGGATATTAGAAGGATGAGGGCAATTTTGGAAATTGTTGTAATAAATTTAGAATTTATTAAATTGGACCTGCGTGTCCAGCCTATTACCTCTTTTCTCATTATATTTCTCTTCTCACCTATTCCCCTCAATGTAAATGAGGTTTCTTTAGAAGTATTATGTAATTGGGTAGAAGTATGAATAGTGCTAGCGGGAGAGAGGAAAGGGAGAGATTTGTTCAAGGAACAAGTTTGTTGTATATCCATCCGCATATCATTATTAAATTTTATCGCGCCTTATTATGCTTTTAGAATGCATGCTTATGGGTGTATGATGAAACCTAATCAAAAATAATAAATTGGTTGCAATTTACGTGAAAAACCCTCATTTTATATTAAGCGTTTTTCCTTCCATTGAGTGATTCTCTCTCAATATCCAAGATTGGCATTGGTTTGTTGGCCAAAGTCAAGACCTTTATCCATCGCGGATGTGTTTAAATCATGAAGGCTTTGTTCCATATCGTACGCCTTGGGCAAGTTGTGATTTGTTGGCCAAAGTCAAGGTCACTTCTTGTTCATCGGCCTCGATTACGAAGCTTTCCCACTGTCAATGGGCCACGCTTAACTGGTTTCATTAAGCTTGTTGAGCCAAAGCCAAGGCTTAGTTGATTCAGAGGAAAAAAGTTAGGGAATATATTGGATATATTGGCATATATTAGATATATGTTTCGGACTTGGAAGTCCACCTACTGGATCTAGGAATTGGATGTGATCCAATTGATCTTAGAGATCTACCTAGTTAAGTTTCATACAATTTGTTGGCCAAAGTCAAGGTTGTGTGTTATTTAACGGGATCCTAACCCACTAGGAAACTAGGTTTCCCCAGTACTCCACAGAGGGTTAGAGGCTCGCCGAAAAATAGTGGGAGGCAAGTATTAAATTTGAAATTTCATTTAACTACTTGCCAATACGCGCTCATTTCATTTTTCGTCATTAAAAATTTATATATATTAGTTGGACTAATATTCAATTGTTGTTTTAATTAAACAGTTGGACTGTATTCATACTACTTCATTTATAGTTGGTTATATAATTAGATTATAGTAATCAATACATTTGAATTTGACAAATCAAATAGTATTTGATTATATAGTTAGACTATAGTAATCATTATATTCGATTGTACCCGAAATCGTTGGTTAGATAATTGGACTATTGGAATCAAGATAACTGAAAGATTAGCGTTTAAAACATAATCATGAGTGAAAATGTCTTTAAGCGGCTTCAATTTTCAAATTGGGAATAGAACCTCAGGATAGTCCTGGGAGTCGAGAATTTACTTTATTTGATAGAGTGACATCTCGGGCCTGAGCCCGGAGTTGAGAAAATAGTGGAGCATGAGCTTTGGAAGACTCATGGTGATGATAACTTTAGTGCTCAATCCGTTATGCTTGCCGCAATGACTCATTAATTTCTTCGTCAGAACTAAGGATTAGATCTTCATAGATCTATTCTTAGATCTTAGAAGTATTAATTGCAATAAGAAAACTCTTGGAGAGTTAATGGCTCTGCTCAAGGAGACAGAGCCAAAGCTTGCAAAAGGGTAAGAAGCGCAAGGCACATCTTATTTCGACATCACAGAAGTCCAAGGCTTGGCCGAAGGCTTCTGGGGATGTGAAAAATAACAAAGGCAAAATCATCACAGTCTTCTGGGAAGACAACTGACATATCCCAAGATGTCTACCTAAACTATGGCAAACGGGGTCACTGGAAGCGTGACTGCCGTATGGACAAGGAAGATATGAAGGAAGTGAAGACGGGCAAGGCTCCGGCTTCAGGTATGTTTGTTATAAACATGTCCATTGCTGGTTTTAAAATTGGATTTTAGATACTGGATGTGGTACATAAATATATGTACTGATGTGCGGGATCTGCTGATTAGCAGGATACTGACTTCAGGTGAGATGGAACTGTGAGTCGGAAACAGGACGAGAGTCGCTATTTTGGCCGGAGAAATCTAAAATTTGGAACTGCCCTTTGGGCATGTACTTAAATTAGGAAACTGTTATAATATATCTAGTTTGACTAGGAACATTATCTCTATATCTAGTTTAACCCATTGCGGGTATACCTTTATATTTCAAAAACATTGAGTGTTTTGTTTATAAAGATGATATTGAGATATACACATTAGATATGAATAACAGCATTTATATTTAGAATATAAATGAATCTCAAACATATATTATGACAAACAAAAGCTCAAACTGAATAAATCTGTTGAGACTTAAAAGTGGCATTGTTGTCTGGGACACATTAACAAGACTCGTATATCCACACATTTGAATAGTGGATACTAGGACGGATTTGATTCTAATTCAAATGATGTCTACGAATCTAGTTAATTAGGTAAAGTGCCTAAAACACCTTTTACTTGGTAAAAAATGCAAATGCCACCGAGCTGTTAGCTCTCGTTCATTGTGATGTAAGTGGGCCCATGTCTAGCTAGGCTAGAGGTGGATATGAATACTTCGTAACCTTTACGGATGTGGCATCACGTTACGGTTATATGTATCTTATGAAACACAAGTCATAAACTTTTAGAATTTCGACACGAAGTATAAAAACAGACTGGTTAAGTATTAAAACATTACGGTCGGACCGTGATAGATAGTACTTAAACATATGAGTTTCAAGATTACTTGAAAGAGTATGGTATTCTTTCACAGTGGACTCCTCCCGGGACACCTCAATTTGACGGTGGTTCCCAACAGAGTAATCGAACTTTGTTAGACATGGTAAGGTTTATGATGAGTCGCTCTGAGCTACCAATTTTCTTCTGAGGATACGCATTGAACAGTGCAATACTTATTTTGATAAAGGTTCCATGTAAATCTGTTAGACAGACTTCATATTAGATATGAACAGGAAAGAAACCGGGTTTCTCATTCCTGATGATTTGGGATGCTGGGCATATAATTGAATGTTTGGATGATACCAAACTAGAACCCAAATCGGATAAATGCCTATTTGTAGGTTGTCCTAGGGAAACCAAAGTATAGTACTTACACAACTCACAATAGAACAATGTAATCGTTGCTCTCCATGCGGTTTTCCTAAGAGGAATTCCTATATGTAGTGGTAAGTGAGAGGAAAGTAAAACTCGATGAAAATCGGAGTAATATTATTCTAGGCACCGAGTCCTCATGGAACACAAACAGTTCATCAGGGATGAAACTGTACCAATAATCTTCGAATACACAAGAATCGCGTAGGTCGGAGAGAGTCAGAAAACAACCTGGGAGGTATGGGTTTCTGATCTCACCTCATATAGATATTAATCTTATAGAGGAAGACGAACCGGCTACGTATGAGGAAGTGATACAAGGTATCGACTCCTTATATGGCAAAGTGTCATGAAGTCCGAAATGGATTCCATGTAAACCAACTAAGTTTGGATACTGGTTGATGTACCAGAAGGCATTGTGCCTATTGATACTAAATGAATCTTCAAGGAAGACATACATGGATGGCAATATATAAATGTACATAGCTAGGCTTGTACAGAAAGGGTATCGTCAACGACATAGTGTCGACTATGACGAAATTTTTTCACATGTTGCCATGATTAAATCCATTCGAATAATGCTTGCAAGTGCTGCATATTTCGTTTATGAAAAATGACAGCTGGACGTCAAAACCGCTTTCTTTAATGGAAACCTTTTGGAGGATGTTTACAACATCCTGACAGTTTTGTCGTGCCAAAACATGCAAACAAAGTTTGCAAGTTAAATCGATCCATTAATGGATTGAAGCAAGCATTGTGTTCTTGGAACCAATGTTTTGATGAGATCATAATGGTATATGATTTCATTCAAAACGAATATGATTCTTGTGTATATAAGAAGGTTAGTGGGAGCGCACTGACATTGAATGTCCTATAAGTTGATGATGTATTGCTTCTTAGCAATAACATTCCCATAATATAATCGGTGAAAGCTTGGCTTTCATTAAAATTCTCCATGGTATACCTGGGAGAAGCAGGCTTTATTCTAGGAATAAAGATCTACTGGGATAGATCTAGAAAACTGCTGACAACCCTCCCAGAGTTGTACGTTTTTGAAATGTATGTGACCTGATGTCTCATATACTTTGAGCATATGTAGACGCTGTAAGGCCAATCCAGGTGATGGTCACTAGATTAATATAAAGAACATCCTTAAGTATCTTAGACGAACTAAGGATGCTTTCTTAATTTATGGAGAATGAGAACTTGAGGTGACTAGGTTCACCGCTACAAGTTTCAAAACCGATAAAGACGACTTTAAGTCGCAATAAGGGTATATATTTAGTTTGAATAAACGGAACAGTGAGCTGGAAATCTTCCAAGCAAGATACTGTAGCCGAATAAATAACAAAAGCAGAATATTTCTACAGCTGAGGTAGCAAAAGAAGTATTTTGGATCTATATAATCATAATTGGATTAGGAGTAGTTCTGTTAGCGACTAAGCTAGGCTACAGCACAGGCTAAGGAACCACGGTCTCATCAATGATCCAAATATGTACTTCAACTAATTCATCTGATTCGTTCGATCATACATCGTGGCGATGTGATGATCGAATAAATCGCATCAGATGATAATCTTGCAAATCCGCTGACGAAAGCTGTTTCTCAGCAGAAGTTTGAGCGACCAGTACGTAGTTCAGGTGTAGGACACTTGAGTGATTGGCTATAGGCCAAGTGGGAGATTATTGGACAACTATGACCCATAGCATCATTATTTGTACAGAACATGTTGTTGTTGTACAAATTAACTATGTGACAAACGAAATTGCTCTTTTAGCATTTGTAATTGGATTACCTGGATATATATAAATGATAAATGTCCATATGATTAGTACCAGATTAATAAGATATGAGAGAATATTAATCCATTAAGGTTTAATCATTAAATATCTCTAGTCGTAGTATTATCGAGACTGGACATCGATAATGCGGAATAGGCTAGTATTGCACTTGTGCGTATTATGGAGGCAAAATGGCATAGTTCTCATATATTTGGGTATTGGATATTCATGCAAGTGTAATAGGAGGTTCTGTTTACCGATGGTACGGAAACAACTTCGCTCTGGATAGACCCATCAGAATCTCATTGGTAGTATGACTATGTGTCTATGGGAATCCGAATCAGGGTAGGTGTATTTGGTCTTAACCTGAGACTTGCATCGCTAATACTTGCGACAATCAGTATACTTTGGTTTTGATCGTCTGGGGCTTTAACAGGTTCTGTGTACGCCTCTTCTGGGTATACTAAAAATCGTAGTGTATTGGATGTGATGTCAAGATAGAAGTATCACTTCAGTCATATGGAGATGATGATCACGCAGGATACGGAACTGGTACTATTATATGATGCAGCTACCGGGATAATATGACAAGGTCATGATTATCCGATTATAGAGACTAGTTACCAGAGATCCGATATATGCTTCGTACGGGGTAGACACAATTCCAGCCCCAGGCCTAGCATGTGACATTCGATACTGGATCGTAATACGCAATACTACATATACTACGCCTGACAAAGATTACATATTCCTTTACAGAATATTTCTGGAGAATTGGGTAGGCACAGTGCTTTGCTAGAAACCAACTATGTCTTGTAAATCGGTAAGAACTTGATACCGGGTACGCATGTATTCGAATAGTCTGATGACCGTATTTACTGCCAACATATCCAGGGATCTCTTGGGTCGCTTCCCGAAGATTCACCGTTGAGATTTGACTCGAACAGAAAATCAATCTGGTATTAATTATGAGAGAGAAAATTAATCTGGGATTAATTACGGTAATAAATTAATCTGGGATTAATTAAAAGAAAAAGAATTAATCTGGGATTAATTGCGACGAGAATTTATCTGTCATTAAATTCGTCGAGAAGAGAGAACGCGATTAATTTAGAATTAATCGGTAAAGTAAATTTAATAGTGAAATTAGATTTTACTATTTAATTTATTTAATTTGGGCTAAAATAATATATTAGATATATTAATTGAAATTAGATTTCAACGCGGAATTAAAATTGGATTTTAATTCATGCGAACGAATTAATTTAAAATTAATTCGTTAGTGACTTCCGTAATAATTTTGCGAGGCATTATTATTTAATTAAATTGGATTTAATTTCGTCGCAAAGGAAAATTCATTTAATCAGATTAAACATAACCGAGCCCGAAGTGTGTTGTCTAATCCCACTTGAATTTTGAATTTAATTGGGTGGGACCCACCACTCACATCACTTGTCAAAGGTGATAGTGGTAGTTGGCATAAAGTAAATGATTTTTTACAAAACCACTTGCCTTTAACCAACATGGTTTTTGAAACCATATATAACACACACTTGCTTTTGGAAACAACAACTATTTCATTCTCTCTTTTTTTTCTCTCATTACCGAATACACATCTCCTTGGAGGAGAAATTTTTTCTTTCATTTTGTTCCAAGCTAGCACTTAAAGGAGTGAATCAAGATGATAGTGAAACTCACCCCAGAGTATGGAACTCGATTTCAAGCTCCGAAGCTTCCAACACATCCAACAAAGAATGAATTTTTGAAATCTCATCAACCAATCAATGTGAGTATTCTGCATTTCTCTTGATAATTCACACACGAATCACTCTTAGACGATCTTGGCATGTTCTAGGAACACTTACAGTAAACTCAATTGCAGCCAACTTCACCTTCTTCTCATCAGAATACCTATGATAATTAAAAATCAGCTCAATTTTTCTCTCCCAATCCAAGTACGCCTCTGGATCATTTCTGCCGTGGAAAGATGGAATTTTCATCTTGATACTGCCTAGGTCACCATCAATATCCTCTCTCCTACCATGATCTCTCCTGTCAGGCTCCCTCTGATATTCATAATTATGCTCATCATGTGCATCTCTCCCATATCTATCTCCAAATCTGTCACCAAATCTATCACCAAATCGTCTATTTTCTCCCCCATAAGCCCTTCTATCTCCTCTCTGAAAACCTCTTCGCTCATCAAACCTCATATCCCGTCTGTCATATCTCCTCTCATACCGCCTATCCCGCGGTCTATACCTATCCTCCTCATCTTCGAACTCATCCATATCATCCAGATTATTCTCGGCCTCAACCTCATGTATAGGTACCATCACTACAAGAAAAAAGGCTTTTACTGATACTCAATTAGTGTCAGTAAAAGGTTTTACTGACACTATATAAATGTGTCAGTGTTGCCGCAGCCAGAAATCAATGACACTAGTTTCTAGTGTCAGTGATTCTTAGTGTCAGTAAACGTTAATACTGTAGTATCAGAAAATTATTGACACTATGGTATCACTAAAGAACTGTACAAGCCCTTCAATTACCTCCATAAGATGCACTAACTTAATATAGAAAATCATAAAATTTTGTGTACCTTTCCACTTTGAGGACTGCCCGAGCACTTGGTGGTATTATAACTTTTTGAAGCGTGCTTTAAACAATGATCCTGTGAAACTTCTTTTGTTAGAAATCTACTTTTTACATTTTGATAATATTACCAACAGCTCTATATGTCAGTTCGAAATCTACATAAATTCTAGTAAAACCAGACATGAAACTCTGACCATCAAAATTTGGCCATGATGAGAAGCTCGCAAACCGTTATGCTGGATTTGGAAGAACAGAATACTTTGTAAATCAGTAAGGTTGTAAAATATTAAACATTAAACATTAAACAATCACCTTATCACAGCAAGTGAGCAGCTGAATTAGATTATAAACCCCACCAAAATTCTTGTCTAGAAAGCTCTGCAGATGGGTTATGCAATTAAGTAATATCAAACTCCCTAACCTTAGTGTCAGTAAAGGCCTTTTTTCTTGTAGTGCAGGGGGCTGTATTGTCATGAATATGGAGCTGAAATAAGGGGCAGTGGATGATTTGGGCTTGCGGCAAGGTAAAGGCAGTGTAGAGAAGGTTTGATGAAGGCAATGTGTGCAGTGTGGATAGGAGAGTGAGCCGTGTGTGATGGTGGTTTGGTGAGAGTGTGTAAGTGCCGTGTGTATCTTACTTTGGCGTGAATCAATTTATTGCTTACGTGATGGGCTGCATGTATGTGTGGCTTAAGGTTGAGTGTTTGGCTCAGTGAGATCTTGTTTTATTCAGTTAGTATGTGTGTGTTGTTGATTTTTGGTCAGGCCATGAGTGGGTTGAGAGAGCGCAACAGAGAATCCAAGATCCAAGAGAGATTTAGGGTTCTTTGATATGTGTTACCTTCAATATGGTGAATCGCCGTGTGTGGATCTTGTGAGCAGTGTGCGCTGGAGGCGTGATTAGGGTTCTTTCATTGTTTGCCGAGAGGGAGAATGTCTCCTAGGGTTTGTGTCTGCGTTTGTTTGAGTGTTCCTCTGCCGTGCAGGAGCTTCGAAAGTGTTGATGCCGTATGTGAGTGAGAGTCGAGAAGCAAGTGTCGTGGCTGTGAGGGTGAGGTCTGTTTAAGGGTAGGAAGTGGGCTGGTTCGTGACTGATTTGATGAAGGGGCAGTGCAAATGTGGCGTGAAGATGAATTATTGGCGATGAAGAGGGTTGCTTTGGGCGTTGGAAAGCTGTGAGGCTGCTTGTTTTTGACCCGACAAATACATATATATTTTTATAAACCGCGGTTTAAGGAACAAAAGTCACGATTTGGCCCAGTGGTAAAGCCTTACAATAAAAAAAAAAATTTATATCAATGGTTACAATTTCGAGTCCCAGCAGACTTAAGGAAATAATTTTTTTTTTTAATTTTTTTACTGATACTAAGGTATCATTAATTACTGACACTAAATTTACTGATACTCTAGTGTCAGTAATATATGCGAAAAACGTCACTTCCGCGAGGTGTTGGTTCGACTCCAGACGACTACGCGTTTTTTTTTTTTTTATTTCTTACTGATACTATTGTAATAGTAATTACTGACACTAAAATCGCTGATACCATAGTGTCAGTAATTATTGATATTTAAGTGAAAAACACGGAAATAGGCCCATTTACACGTCGTTTCTGACACTTTTAGCCTAGTGTCACTAACCTTAGTGTCAGTAAAGGCCTTTTTTCTTGTAGTGCATATGTGGTTGTTGCTCTGCCTGTTCCGGCCTAGATTGTTGTGGCCCTTCAACCTCCTTCTGAACACTAGAGAATTGGAGACTAATAACCTCCCTCGACAACCTTTCTATCATCGCGTTCATGGTTCCAAACATCTCTCGGAACTCAGCCATATTCTACTCCATGGTTTTAAACCTCCCATCAACGTCCATATCTTTTTTTGCCATCTTACTTAACAAATAGATTAGTAATAACAAGAAAAAAAATTAAATTAATTAAACAAAGGAAACCTCACAAAACCTCACAAGCTCTCGTGTTTCACTCTCTCTTAAACACTCCCCTCGAATAATTACCTTCGTTCAATGCCGAACGCTAACCACAAATGGATTACACAATCCGTGTGTAGCCCAAAAGTCAGCAAAATCCACAAGGAATCAAAGGAATAAGGGTATCCAGAAAAAAAGAATAAGACGTGACTCGAGAAGCAACAAAAATACTCAACCAATAAAACCTAAAACTAGAGTGCAAAAGGAATGAAGAAAATAAATAAGTACAATAATGCTATATTCCACCCCAAAGTAAGATAATCAAAAATACCTAATGACCTAGAATGCACTTTCAATAAATACTAAGGAATGAAAGATAACAAGAACACAGAATAATTATAATTTCAGTAGTATCTGGTTTGAAAAATCTACTCACAAATATCAAATTTAATACTGCTAATAACGTAGCCTTAATCTCCCAAGGCACGTTCTGCTTGTAAAGTCACTGTCAAATTGTCAATGGACAAGCTTTTGATTGGATTTGCCTGTTTCTTTTCTTTTTTTTTAACAAAGCAACAGACAAAGTGATGTGTTTGATCACTTTGTCAAAGGATTGTAAATCACAAGCCCCTTTTTTTTTTTTTGACGCAAGCAAGAAGGATGAAAAACAAATAAGGAGACCCTTTTTTTTTTCACTGACAACACCGCCTTTAACTTTGCAAAATCCAAAAAATAACAAACCCAAAAAAGAAAATTAGCAGACTGCCGAAGACAAGACAAGTCAAATTGTCAATATATATATATATATATATATATTTGGAATCAACGACACACAGTAAACAAAGGAGACAAAATTGAAAGACTGAAAGAAAATAAAGAATAAACGGAAAGAACAAAAGTCAGACCTGAAATCTGGCTCTGATTACCAATTGATACAAAATCGGATATGAAAAAGACGAAACTCGATCATTGATACTAAACCGGATATGAAAAAGACGAAATCTGATCCAAGATCCCGTAGACCCCCAAAGAACTTGTCCTTGAAAACTCTTGGAGATAGCCTCAGATGAATTTTGTCAGCAAATTGGACTCCACAAATGATGCCAACTCTTTGATAAGTCTTTGTTCAATCACTGAACTTTGATGAAAAATTTATCAATCTCAAGAAAATAGGTTACTATTCACGCACAAAAAAATAGGGTCCTCCATTAAGAGTTTTTTTTAGTTTAAATAATGACATACTCAAACCCTAAGAGAGCCAAAAGACTAAAATAGCCCTAAACTACCCATTACCAACTAAAAGCCCATAATTCCTAATTTCTAGACCATTTTGAACCCATAAATAAATAAAATAAAAAACCCAAATAAGAAATAAAAAAAAAGGTCATCCACGTTGGTTCCATACATGCAAATAAATAATAAATAAGCCTAAACAAACGAAATCGTTCCATGCTGCTCCTCGATGACTTGGGTCAAGTTTATAACCCTTGAACCCTCTTCCTTGCAGTCCAATTGGTCTCGCACGTGCTTGTTCAATTCAGCTACATGACGTTGGGCCAGGCCTGTCATAGCGTCCTTGATCTTCTGAGCTCTGTGTCATGTAATTGGTCCAACTGGTATATGGATTGGATCGATTGTGGACTGGACCGAACCAGGTACAGGTAGGATCATATCACCGCAGCACGTTATAGCTCAACTCCCTCATGGTCTCATAATTACTTCCTTCTTCCAAGCCCTCAAAATGTTCCACTACAGTAGGGACATGATTTTGGTTGGTTTGCTCCAAACCCGCTTCCTTTTGATCCAATTCGAGTATTATTTCTTGAAGGCATCTCAATTCCCTTTCACCAATTCTCTCATTGTGGTCGCTAAAAACTATTGAATAGCAAACAAAGAAGTGCATGTAAGGTTCAAACCTCTTGAAACAAAGTCCCAACAATAGGTGACTAATTTTATTTAGAAATACCTCCAAAGGACGGAAGCACACAATCCTAATTAATTAATCTAGAAAATGAAAATTAAAAATGCTTATAAGAGTCTTTGTTGGTTCCATTTTTCTTTTGACTTGATTATGAGCTTATATAGTGCCTTTGGTAATTGTCTGATAATGGCTTGAGCGGTCAGATTTCATGCTCGGTAACTTCTCTATTCTCTTCTGCCACCTGTGATAACTGCTCCAGTCGTGTCCCTGGTCCCTAGCAACTACTGGGTCTTGCAATTTCCCTTTTGCCACTTGTTCCAAGTCATGGTTAGCATTGTCGTAACTGTCAGGATCATGCCTCGTGTCCTTTAACTGCCAGCCCACGTTTATGCAACTTTTTTTGGTTTTGATTGTTGGTTGACTGGTTGGGGCAATTTCACTATCAGGCCGCCTAGGCGATTCAACTGTTAGGCTGATGGAGCGATCTGATCATTAGACCATTATGACGATTTAAATATTTGGCTAGGCCGATTTTAGGCTAATGGAACGAATTGGGCCGCTAAGACGACTTGTTGCAATTTTGGTTGTGAACACATACTGATCGATTAATGGATTGGCTCATCTTGGCATGTATAAAATTAATGACTGATTTATCATGCCTGCCACTTAACTTGGTTAGAGATGCGGTTCATAAACTCACTATGGCAGGCACTATCATCATTCGAAAAAGAAGGAAATGGAATTGAGAGGATTGAGGAGGCTATGGATTTCGTTAATAATAGGCTTTCAGGAGATTCATTAGGTCTTTTACCCCTGCAGATTTAGTTCACAGCACGCATACTTCTCAGGATCAGCAGCTGGACACACGTACATCAAATCCACTGGTAAATGGTCGTGCGGCTGATTCTACATTGACTAATTCCTCTGACAAAATTTCCTTCAGAACTAATTGCCCCCTATGTAGCTACATTGTTCATGATTCAGGTAAATTATAGGATTATGGTTTATAATTTTATTTTTGATTTTTTTGAATTCGACACATTAGATTCTAGGATGTGCTTTCTGGAAGCCCTTCTCAAATGCTATAAAGTTTTTAGTTATTATTTCATAGCCCCTAATAAAGTTTTTAGTTAATGCGGATTATACTTACAACTATCTAAATCCCTAACCCTGATTATCTTCATAATCCCAATTGCAGAAATGTACAGAAAGAGGTTTTCCTCCGGAAGATGTTGCTCGGGTACTAGATTAGATTCAGCAGTCATGAGTCTGCAGCCATGTTGTTCACAGAACGTTCCAGTTTTGGCTGAGATACAGAAATGCATGGGACTAATTAAAAATCAAATTAATATTGGCATTTATACCGACATCGACATAGGGCATGGGCACATACTCTTAAATATCTGGTATGTTGTGTCCATTTCCACCCACTGTTTGAAAAGTTATTTTTTACACCTCAAATAAAATCAATACTTGTATCATAAGTAGCTGAGTAATGAAAATAGGAGAAATTGTCATAGCTTCTTTTAGATCCTGAATCCTTCGTTCAGATTCTGAATCAAACTACGTGATGAATAATGAGTAGGCAATGTCTTCAATGTTTGCAAGCGTTGGCAAATTCTGAATCAAACTCATCTTTTCTTCTATTAAGAGATTTGCAAACAAAATTGAGTGTTTCAACATCAAATTCATGAGTATAAAAAAGTTGTATTCAGTACACACGACTCTCACTATGATCAGAATTTTGAAAAAGTCTTGATATACGTAGTTTTATCCTATTTTTTCACATAGAGATAGTTTTCAAGATTCGAACATGTGATCGAGCGGATAACTAGTTAATACTTGACTATATTACCTTGATATGAGAGGAGGTAAACAAAAATACCAAAATGGCCTTGATATCCCGTTACAGAAATCCCAACTGAACTCACTGATGAGTCACCAAATGAATTCACGTCGAATGATTCTGCTTGAATTTGAAGAATCAGGGACCAGTTCCAGTTCACTAACAATGTACATATCTTACATACAAATAATATACAGATAAATAAACCATAACAACTTATGTGCATTACATATGAATATCTCCAACAATGCTCCCTGCATATATTAAAAAATGACATCACTTTTAATTTAGGGAATTGTGTGAGAGGATTTACTCCAATAATCCTTCTACATGTGAAGCGAACCCAACAAGAACTAGCCTTGTGAACCCACGAACAAATTGAGTCGAAATCAAGAAACCACGATCAGGTCTGAATCCTAATACCCGTTGAGAACACTGCCTCAAGAACCCTAATTGTAAATAACACCACAAGGTGTGCAAATCCCTTGACCAGTTTAAGTTCTAAAACAAGAACTCAAGAAAGCAATTCTCACGAATTTTTAATTGATTGTTATTTATTGATTCGGTTGAAAATAACAACTCAAAGAGCGTTTTATAGAGGGCTAAAATCCGAATCCTAATTGAAAAGGAAAACCTAAAAATTTCGAAAATAGAACCCAAGTAACCTACTCTACCCTACACAGTAACAAGTATGTGTTTTCCTAGCTAAACTAGGAAACATTAAATCTAACCCTAAGCACACGCCCCTCATGCAAAGCACATGCACGTGTGCTTCATAACTAAACAAAACATAATGGAATTAAGGCTTAAAAAAAACGTCCAGCCCATTAGATAAAAACGAAAATTTAAAATAATAATCTAAGCCCTAAAACTAATGAAGCTCTCGTGGGGTAAGTCTGATCATCCAAGGCTTGAATCAGAGTGACTAAAGTCAGTATTTCCTGTTGCAGCCTATCTTCATGTCTGTGGCCTTGATATGTAGCTTGGTAGTTTCAGCCATGGTTTCTTTTACAAGTCCAAGCATTACTTCCTTGATCCTATGTGCCCTAAACCTCGTTATAGGTCCATTCGATACAATTAACGGGTCTTTAATTTGTTGATCCGCTCAAACACCATCTTAAATAGCATCCTGAATCGTATCATTCCCCCTCTCCTCGAAATGATTATCCTCAAATCTACATCAAACGGAGATAAGGCATAAACATTAAATATAGCAGAGATTTGGTACTCACCAGGAAGATCCACTTTATAAGTATTATCATTAATGCGTTCAAGAACTTGAAAAGGTCCATCGCCACAAGGTAACAACTTGGATATCCTATGTTGTGTAAAACGCAAATGCACCCAAACTCAATCCCATGATTCAAATTGTACGTGTTTTCTTCCTTTCTCGGCCTTAGACGCATATATCTTATTCCTCTCTTCAAGCGTACCTTCTCATAAATTTATTTGACAAGTTCAACCTTTCTTTTTCCATCCAAACTCGTCCTCTCATCAACAGAAAAATACATTAGATCCAAATGAGGCAGTGGATTAAACTAATACACAATTTCAAAAGGAGAATACGAAGTGGTAGAATGAATCATATTATATGAAAACTCTATAAATGGTAAATAATCCTCCTAAGACTTCAAATTCTTACTAACAATAGAACGTTACAGTTGCGACAAAGTCTTATTCACTTCTTTAGTTTGCCCAACTGTTTGTGGATGACAAGTAGTAGAATATAATAACTTAGTTCATAACTTACCCGATAAGACCTTCCAAAAGTGGCTTTGATTATATGGTTTCAAATACAGTTTATCATTCTTTCAATTGACTACAAAAGTCAAGTTTTTTCTACAACTATCACATCTAATGTGACACATCAAGTAACGAACTTTTTGTCTCTCGATGTTGTAGAAAATATATTCTATCAAATGGAATACAATATTCTATTTAATAGAACAAACAATAAACTCGATTCGCAACTCTGAGGTACAAGTATTTCCAATTGTATAACCATTATATAAATGGATATTCCAAGTCTTGAACAATTCAAGATTCGGATTTCTACCTATGCATATCATATATATAACTGTATAAATTTTAGAACCAAAATCAATAAGATAAAAAGTGTTGCTGAAGTGTAATCCCAAAAGTATAAAATAATTCGGTAATACTCAATATCAGTCGAAACTTATCAAATACGATTTGACTTCTTCCACTCGAAAATTCCACTGCAATGGAATTTGTAGGAAGAATATATTGAGTAAGAATCATATTCTTTTATAAAATAACTTTAGAATATTATTGCTCATTAATTCACCTTTTTTTATCCTATCAAACATCTTTGAACTATTCAAGGACTGCGATGAATTTTAAGGTACAGTTTTTTAAAACTTTAGATCATGTCATTTTGGACCATTCAAAATATTCGATTCGCATCTCGTTAGAATAGATTGAAAATTCCCCGAAACCTTCAAGGTATTCAATCTGTGTTTCTTTAGAAACACGTAACTAAGTCGTGACTATTCACCAACTCAGGTATGAAGTAAAGAAAACTACCTAGAGTAATTTAATTTTATTAAACTACATACAGCATATGTAATAGTTCAATAAATTTATAGTCTCATACTACAATTTTAAGTTATTTAGTTACCAAATTTTTTCTTAATGTTTGTCCATACATCAATGACACTACTAGCTGTATAAAATATGTAACAACTGTACCCCAAAGATAAATAACTATCCAAAATATTATCAATATTGTGTAAACATAAGGGACAATTCCAAGCGTAAACACAACTACCCTCTCTGTTAGACAGAAAAGGATAACGTTTGTGTTATAAGTTCTGATATCAAATATCGCAATAGTTGTAATACAATATTTTAACAACTAGATGAGAGATAGAGTATCCTATACTCTCAGCTACCGTGTCTTGAGAATTCATATTCTCTACATATAGCTATATATCTCATTTCTACAGCTTTCTAATTTGCCTTCAAACATCTACAACTATTGCAAATGTATAATAGGAAGAAAATGTTAAACATGTAACCTCTAAAGGTCACTAAACCCAAGAAATGTCATTGATAAACAAACAAAAACTAATGGATTTTTCTTCATGCTAGTCAAGGATATCAGGACATAAATAATTTATGTCAATCCCTAATGCACAAGAAATAGTTCTCTCTTTGTAAGGTTATATCCTCAATTAGCACTACAAGAAAAAAGGCTTTTACTGATACTAAATTAGTGTCAGTAAAGGGTTTTACTGACACTATATAAATGTGTCAGTGTTGCCGCAGCCAGAAATCACTGACACTAGTTTCTAGTGTCAGTGATTCTTAGTGTCAGTAAACGTTAATACTGTAGTATCAGAAAATTATTAACACTATGGTATCAGTAATCTCTCACACTATTTTAGTGTCAGTAAATTATTGACACTATATCATCAGTATTTAGTGATACTATAGTGTCAGTAAATTTTGTTACTGCAGTATCAGTATATCGCATATATTTGATTTTTAGTGTCAGTAATTATTGTTACTATAGTATCAATATCCGTCAATATCTTTTAAAATTTAAAAATCGTATTATTTCACAATTATATTTCTTATTTTTTGTAATTAAATTAATCATAAAATATATATATATATATATATATACCAACTCAATGAAATAAAAAACTAAAAAATTACATTTATATAAAATTCGCAATATAATAGATTAATCGTATTAATCAATTCAACAGTATCACATGATGAATACAAAAACTCCATAGACAAACTTTAAATTAACATATATATATTTCAAAAACTACTCTTAAAGTCCCATCAAAATGTCATGCCCCCACCAAAATTCATGATACTTGTTGAGAAGCCTGCAACAATCCCCCAACAATATGATATCTGGCACAAAATCTGAAATTATAAACCAAATGTTAAGAATTAGATGGACTTCCAAAAGTATCAATCAGAACATGGCAAAACTTCGTCAGGTAAAAAACTATCTCCAAGTTCATGTCTGACATAGAGAACATCGAGACACTGTTAATAGAATATTTTACATCATGATTGTTTTAACTTTCAAGTCTCAAAGCAATCTTACCCACTAGCAAAACTCACAAATAAAACAAATTAACCCACCAAATTAAACCCATCAGGGCATAAAACTGAAATAAAAGATATGATTCATATTGCTTTCACTGAAGTAAAAAATCTGGGGAAAAAATTCTAAGCTAAAAGTAGAAACAAGAATGTATTAATTTACAGAAAAGAGAAATACCATACTACTTCATTAACTCAACGAACAATAGCTATGTTGTCCTTGTCATTTGTATTCTGCAAGAATAGAAGATTTCCCAATATGTCATGAATTAAAGTGAAAAAATAGGAAGTAATAATCACCTCTGTAAAACATGTCCTTGTAATTACCTCTTCATTATACTGTGTGATTATATGTGCAACATATATTGCCCAATCATCACGGAGTTGCGTTATATATTCCAGAGTGTACTCATTAATCCCCTTGAACTTTAAAATATTTATAAGTTAGAATTTTAAACAGTAAGATATCTTAATTGAAAAGATATCTTAATTGACTAGTGATAAAACTTAACTATTGTTAACTTACATTGTCTTTTAGAATGTTCACATTTGTTACAATTTGCTGCATGTATTTCATCACATAATAACCGCATTCAAAACTTCCAGGCTGCATTGGACACTATAAAAAAGAACTATCATATCAATATTAGTTCATTTAGACATATTCTAAATATTCTCATTGTTGCATATCACAAAAATATATATATATATATATATATATATATATATATATATATATATATCATAACTTTGTACCTTCACAGATACCCAAGTCACACTACCGCTCTTATTATTAGAATGTAAAGATTGATACACTCTAATTCCCCTACAAAAAATTATAATTGGATATCATATAAATAATGCAACAATAAACCCAATGTTAAAATAAAGAGAAAATAACTATAACTTAACTGATTAACAATTTGCATCAACTCATCAGTAGGATTATTCCCCTTAGGATCCAGATAATATATCGTGCGTCGTACTATGTCAATTGCAAGAAGCACCCAGTGAAAGCTAAATAAGAAAGAAAGGGTAATAAAAATCTGGATTACATAACTTGAAATTGAATACTAAAAAAATTAAAAAATTATTACCTTGGGTTGTATGGGATCAATATGATTTGCCCCAACTCTATCATACCTAACAGTTTTGAAATGTATTGAGGTCCTTCTTTCAAAGCAACCTTTGATGGACGTATCATCTCAAAATTTCCAAACTGAACTGGTTTGGCAGTTTCAGTTTTATCCATCTTATCGTATAAGTGCCTAAGACAAGATAAACATAAAAACAAAGTAAATATTTATAAAACATTTAGAACAAATGAAGAAAGAGGTAAAAGAAAACATACTTGATCCATATGTTAATAGCACAGTTTGAGACCTCCTTAAAATCCATGATTTCTTCGCAAATTGCTTTGTCTAAGTATGACTTCCAAGTAATACCAAAAATTGGTATGTCATAATCAATCTTTATCAAATTCGGAAAACAACTCTTAATAAGCATAAAAAACATTTGCATGTATGGACTCTTATCTTGTTTTCTTGTTTGTGCAGCTGCCCTCGTGTTCTTTTTAAGAACCAACTTTCTTGCAATTTGTTTTTTCACAACTACTTCATTTTTTGGTTCCTTTACTGCAGGAGTTAACCTCGGAGATCTTCTTGGAGTCAATTTAGGTTTCGTTGGAGTTATTCTTGAAGTTGCTTCAATGTTTTGTTCTTTTTGATCATCATTTGGCACACCAACTTTAATAGGATCCTCCAATATTTTGCTCTTCACAGACTTTGGTGAAGTTTTACCCACAACTAACTGAACCTGTAGGATTAATTCATTATTAGTATTTAATAATACATATATATGAAGATATTAAAAAAGACGCCAAATGTATTAACCTTTCTTTTTCCAAGTATGCTCGGGGAACGTTCAAGCTCTAAGCAAGCGCCACTTGAAGATTTTGCCTTGGGAAAGTTAGAACTACCTACTTCAGTGTTGCTGTAGGCGTTCAGCCTTGCATTCATATACTCAAGTTGCGCTGTCATAAATTGAAAGCTCTCCTGATACTTCTTCCTTTCCATTGCAAACTCTGAAGATTCAGGAATTTGAAAGTACATGGATGGAGTGATAAATTGACCTATTCCTTGCACTCTAGATCCATTAGGTTGCTTCTGAATAGCCTCAGTCAAAATATCTTTCGGGCCTTGAGAATGAAAAGAACCTTCTTCAACTTGGCTCTTAAGATCACTCTAAAAAAACAGAAAAATACAAGTAAGAAATTAAACATGCTTCTATATCAGCTATTAAGAGTTATGGTTCATTTACTATTTTCATCTCTATCGCAGCCACTGCAGGTTGTAGATTGCCATCCTTATCTTTTCTTGCCATTATCCAAGCATCACTCCGATCAATTTCATTTTCGGATGTTCCAGTTTTCAATTTCTGTGCCAGGTTGTAAATCAGTTATGATTCCAGAAAATAATAAATAATAATGTAAAAATAAAAATACATACATGTCTATATAACATGCCACTGTATCCCGTGCTTCCCAATTGATGATTGTAGGTATTTTTCGCCCTCTTCTCTTTGGCTTGTTGACTTTTTACCTACACAAAGATAAAATATTTTAATAAATACTTAATCATATACACACAATCAACTTTAAACGCACCTGAAATTCTGCTGACAAAACTTTATTTACAAACAACTTCCAATCGCCATCTTTTATGCTTGGATACTCAATTGGAGGTGACCTAAGTGATTTCATGTCATTCTTGTTAGGTATGATAAATTCATTTGCCAACTCACTCCTGAAGTTCCTTAAAGAAACTCCCATCAACTTTAGCACTTGTCCTTTCATCTTTAAACTCAAAGCAAATTTTTTCTATACACAAATAAGAAAATATTAGCACTATAAATATTTAACAATATAGTTGTCATTGTAAGAAAATATCAACCTGAAAATGTTGCCATAGGAACTCCTTCACCTCTAAGGGCACACGCCTCCAATCATCATATGTAATCGAAATTGTTTCCCGAACGATAACTCCTATGTAATTTCTCAGCTCATTTCTTCCTTGTCCAATAGGAACTCCGTATATATTGTACTCAACCACTATTTTATCCCCATCCTTTTGCAAATCTTTCTTCTTGGTTTGTTTTCTTCTTGAAGGCCTACCTTCAAGATCTGGAAGATTCATCTCTTCATGTTCAGCCATAACTCTATAATCCCTACAATACTGAAGAACATTGGCTTGAATACATTAGGTTAAAACAATGAGCAAACAGTTTATTATATCTTTAGTGCTTAGATTCATAAGTTGTTGGTTTTTTTTTTCAGTTTATAAGTTTGAATGCAATGTGGCCATGCACAATCCCAGTAACGTACTAGATAGAAACAAAAGGGAAACAATCACCCAAAAACCGGCATGCTAAGTCAAAGATAAGCCGAAGCATAACAATACATAACATTAAACTTCAACACATAAACTATCAAAATAGGCATCACACATAGGAAATCACTAAAGAACTGTACAAGCCCTTCAATTACCTCCATAAAATGCACTAACTTAATATAGAAAATCATAAAATTTTGTGTACCTTTCCACTTTGAGGACTGCCCGAGCACTTGGTGGTATTATAACTTTTTGAAGCGTGCTTTAAACAATGATCCTGAGAAACTTCTTTTGTTAGAATCTACTTTTTACATTTTGATAATATTACCAACAGCTCTATATGTCAGTTCGAAATCTACATAAATTCTAGTAAAACCAGACATGAAACTCTGACCATCAAAATTTGGCCATGATGAGAAGCTCGCAAACCGTTATGCTGGATTTGGAAGAACAGAATACTTTGTAAATCAGTAAGGTTGTAAAATATTAAACATTAAACATTAAACAATCACCTTATCACAGCAAGTGAGCAGCTGAATTAGATTATAAACCCCACCAAAATTCTTGTCCAGAAAGCTCTGCAGATGGGTTATGCAATTAAGTAATATCAAACTCCCTAACCTTAGTGTCAGTAAAGGCCTTTTTTCTTGTAGTGCAGGGGGCTGTATTGTCATGAATATGGAGCTGAAATAAGGGGCAGTGGATGATTTGGGCTTGCGGCAAGGTAAAGGCAGTGTAGAGAAGGTTTGATGAAGGCAATGTGTGCAGTGTGGATAGGAGAGTGAGCCGTGTGTGATGGTGTTTGGTGAGAGTGTGTAAGTGCCGTGTGTATCTTACTTTGGCGTGAATCAATTTATTGCTTACGTGATGGGCTGCATGTATGTGTGGCTTAAGGTTGAGTGTTTGGCTCAGTGAGATCTTGTTTTATTCAGTTAGTATGTGTGTGTTGTTGATTTTTGGTCAGGCCATGAGTGGGTTGAGAGAGCGCAACAGAGAATCCAAGATCCAAGAGAGATTTAGGGTTCTTTGATATGTGTTACCTTCAATATGGTGAATCGCCGTGTGTGGATCTTGTGAGCAGTGTGCGCTGGAGGCGTGATTAGGGTTCTTTCATTGTTTGCCGAGAGGGAGAGTGTCTCCTAGGGTTTGTGTCTGCGTTTGTTTGAGTGTTCCTCTGCCGTGCAGGAGCTTCGAAAGTGTTGATGCCGTATGTGAGTGAGAGTCAAGAAGCAGGTGTCGTGGCTGTGAGGGTGAGGTCTGTTTATGGGTAGGAAGTGGGCTGGTTCGTGACTGATTTGATGAAGGGGCAGTGCAAATGTGGCGTGAAGATGAATTATTGGCGATGAAGAGGGTTGCTTTGGGCGTTGGAAAGCTGTGAGGCTGCTTGTTTTTGACCCGACAAATACATATTTATTTTTATAAACCGCGGTTTAAGGAACAAAAGTCACGATTTGGCCCAGTGGTAAAGCCTTACAATAAAAAAAAAATTTATATCAATGGTTACAATTTCGAGTCCCAGCAGACTTAAGGAAATAATTTTTTTTTTTAATTTTTTTACTGATACTAAGGTATCATTAATTACTGACACTAAATTTACTGATACTCTAGTGTCAGTAATATATGCGAAAAACGTCACTTCCGCGAGGTGTTGGTTCGACTCCAGACGACTACGCGTTTTTTTTTTTTTTTTATTCTACTTACTGATACTATTGTAATAGTAATTACTGACACTAAAATCGTTGATACCATAGTGTCAGTAATTATTGATATTTAAGTGAAAAACACGGAAATAGGCTCATTTACACGTCGTTTCTGACACTTTTAGCCTAGTGTCACTAACCTTAGTGTCAGTAAAGGCCTTTTTTCTTGTAGTGTAGATATTTATTTAGATTGTCTATAATGACTTAACAATTAAATCACTAACCATTTTGATTCTACATGAGAATCGAAACAACAGTTCTAATGGTTTAGACAAATCTAAAATAATATCATAGCCTAATAAATTCTAGAACCAATTCTAGAAACTCGCAACCAGAAGAAAAGCTAGAAACAATAAATATATCAAATATGCATGCATTCAATAGATAAGAGTTTCAGCTTTTACAAGAGAATAAAGGAGAGAAAATTGGCCTTTTCCATAATATTAGTCACTGCCTAGGTTAAGTATTTTTAACCCAATAGTGTCTCCCACTACTTTACGTAATACCATAATCCCCAACGAAAAATGAGAATTCAATAATTAAATTGAATTCTATATTTGGAATTGGACCCTGTGAATATGTTTCGGCTCACAGCTTTGGCACGTTCTCACCTACGTATATTCACAGGTAGACAACTCATTGTCAATCACACTCACTGTGACTCCTGATTTCGGTCCTGAACCGTTTCTCATTGTGACAGCTTTGACACATTCACAAGGAGGCGGATTCAAGGCAATACTTGTCAAGGATAAATTCAAGATACTGACGTAGCCTTGACAGCTTTGGCACATTCAAGGTTTCCACTTTTACTTGAATTTACCTTTTATCAAATAAGTTCTACCGGCGCAAATGAACTACCGTCAACCATAACTGCACAGCTTTGGCACGATACAACTATAACATTAGGAAAGCATTCGTATCTGTATTGACAAGACAGACCTAGAAACAAGTGTTCTTTAACACTAGTTACTATCAAACCTTATTTAATGGGGATTTTCCAATAATGGTTTTTGCTTTCAAATCTACCTCAAATGTAGATTAGTAATCCGAATTAACAGGAATCCTATAAGCCACACCCACACAGCGTTGGCATGATGTAGGTTAGGCCACATAAATCCATTTATATCCAGATCACTAGCATGTGTAAATCAGATTTGGATTTAATATCATATATTAAACATGAATTAAATTATGGATGCAGGACCAGACTCGCTCTTATACTATTTTGATGGGGTTATTTGGGCGGAAGCGCGACTATTGGGCAAAATCGACTTTTGAAACTCTTAACAGTCCCGATGAATAATCGATATCGTATACTAACTATAAATCCATATTTTGCCCAAATCTATCATGACATTCATAAGTATCATAATTTCACCAAATTATAATTTTTCTTTTAATACGGTTTTACGGAAAATTCCCAAAACACTTTTAGAACAATTCTGAGAATTTCCAGAATTTTTCCTACGCATTCTCTAGTACATCCAATTACATCCACAACAACTCAATTTCACAAATTAAGCCAAATTGAATTAATTACAAATTAATCAAATCCAATTTGATCGATTCATTGAGTCACGTCATAAAGTTACTCTAAAACAATTCTAGGTCACTTATGAGTGGTTAATATACTCTAAAATTGCAATATGAGTATCCAATACCTTAATTTGGTCAATTATATTAATTACCTCAATTTATTTACACATGCAACCATAATATAATCAATTAGTTTTTCTCACAAGCAAAACTCAAGAAACAAACATAAACTCTAGCTACATCATATGTAATTCAATTGGAACAAATTGAAATAAATTTCAACACAAAAAATTAAGGAACTACCTTAACTCCTCCACTATACATAGTTTAAGCTCCAATTGTAGTTGTTTATGCTTCCAATTTATTGTATTTGTCCAACCAAGAGAAAAACCCAAAATTTATTTTTCTTGAAACGATTTCAAAGAAACAGACAACAAACCAAACAGCATAACCCCTAATGGCCGAATTACCTTCATCCTCCAACAAATGACAGAATGGTCATTTCAAAGCAAATTCCCAAACGGCTATAAATGAACAATTTCAAAAATGGCCAAATGGCCTGTGAGCCATGAAAAAGAATGAATAATAATTTCATTTCTCCCTCTCAAAGTTTCATAAGAAAAGGGGAAAACAAATTAAAAATGAAAACCCATTTTCATTCACAGCCAATTTGCATTCCTCTCTCCCTGTTATCAATTGGCCGAATGCCACCCACCCAAGCCAATCTTCTTCATCAAATAAAATTGGAATTAGTAAAGAAATTGAATGAAAACCATTTTTCATTCTCTTTCTTCAACTACAAAAGAGGCAGGAGCCAAACGCAAAAAAAATAAAAATTAAACAATTTTCATCATCCCACTGATTTTACCGAGAGAGAGAGAACATTTTAAAAGGGAGGGTGTTTTAGGTTATTAATAACACTATCAACACTTGGCTATAATCATGCCAAACATGCATCAAATGTGTGGTTATGCTTATCAATATAAGCTTAATACTCTTTAATTAATTAAGTAATTTAATTAATTAAATTAATCATATTAATTAATTAAATTATGACAAATATAAAATTAACTAAATAACATTACTTATGTGTCCAACACATGTAAAATTTAATTAGTCATTTGAATAATTAATTAATCAAATAATAATTATTTAATTAATTAATCTACATGTACAAGTGTTATTCTCCAATTAATATTAATATGTATCTAATCAAATCATATATCATATACACATACACATTAAATAAAAAAAAAACCCAGTATGTGTAACATTACGAATAATCAAATTATTCATAATTAAATGTCATAGTGCTCTACGAGTGTACTTTATTAGCGGGACTCTCTAGGCTCAGGTGTATTTGTCACAGAAATAATTTTCGTGTCTGTAATTTGCCCACTCGTAAATTACGACAACCACAAATAACCACTATGAGCCATACAAGTCGAGATCATCACATACGTATAGTCTCTCCGTCACAGGTCATCTGAATTGTACCGGAGATATAGATAAAACGTCAAATCTCTGTAGTGTATAATTCTGCATATCGCGACATATAATCGTGATTCTCTATGCAAATACTCGGAACAGTTTCCTAGTATACCTTGGCCAAGGATTTTAGAGTATCACGAAGTGGATGCCTATATCCCGTACATGGGACTGACGGATCCTCTCTGGATATATCACAGGATATCGAGAGCATCAATCCACACCCAACAAATAGGCGGAAGTCTGATCTAAAAAAATCATTGACGTGACTGTCGTCAAAGTGTGGAGGATAGCTCACACATGAACAATGATATATCAAGTCGAATGACCATTATGCTACTCGACTCGAGAAGATTCCTATTAACGTAGGTGTACCCTCTATTAGGAATCTTCCGGTGAGTCGTTCAGTGTTTATCAAATAAACACCTACATGTCTGTACGAGTCTCCCAATACTCATGGTTCATTGGGATAAATCATTAGACCAAGTCTCAATATACGACATGTACTAGTCTCAGTGGATTTTACTAACCGACTCGTGTCAGTAAATCTTGACCATGAATTTTATTTGAGAATATATTTCTAGTAGTGACACCTCTCAATGTCAATTACAAATTACGTTGTAACTGCGCACTATAATATATATTCTCGGGTCTTTGTCTAATATACACATCATTAAACCTTTTAGTTTCAACCTAATCTAAATTAGATCGAACATATATATAAAAGACAAGAGGTGCTAGCTTAAATACGTAATATTATGGAAAAGATAATGGTTCTTATTCATGAATCGGTCATAAATACGATCCGAATTGGCACTCCGAGCACCAACCCTAACATCTTGGTCAGACGACTCTGCAGTCTTTGGGCCTAACCCTCGTCTAAAAGGGTACTCGTCAACAAGTCTTTGTTGGTGACCATGAGATAGACCATCTACAGCACGAAAAATGGAGTCAGTATAGCAAAAACGATAAATACAAGTTATTATAGAGAAGTTCGATTACCCTTGATAGAAACCTATATGATTTGGTAACAAGGTCATGTTGGACAATTATGACCCATATTGTCACTATTTGTAAAAGACATTGTGGTTTTTGTACAAATTAACTATGTGACAATGAAATTGCATTTTATCATTTTGTAATTTGATTACTTAAATATATAAATGATAAAAGTCCTTATGATTAGTTCCAGATTATAAGATATGAGATTATATCAATCCATAAAGGTTTAATCATTAAATATCCTTAGTCGTAGTATTATCAAGACTGGACATCGATAATGCGGAATAGACTAGTATTGCACTTGTGCGTGTTATGGAAGCGTAACAACATAGTTCTCATATATTTAAGTATTGGATACTTATGCAAGTGTGATAGGAGATTGTGTTTACCGAAAGTACGGAAACAGCTTCACTCTGGATAGACCCCTCGGAATCCCATTGGTAGTATGACTATGTGTCTATGGGAATCCGCATCAGGGTAGATGTATTTGGTCTTAACCTGAGACTTGCATCGCTAGTACTTGCGACAATCAATACGCTTTGGTTTTGGTCATCCAGGACTTTAACAGGTTCTGTGTACGCCTCTTCTGGGTTTATTGAGAATCGTAGTATATTGGGTGTGATGTCAAGATAGAAGTATCACTTCAGTCATATGGAGATGATGATCACGCATGGATACAGAACTGGTACTCTAATGGGTTGCAACCATCGAGATAATATGACAAGGTCATGATTATCCGATTAAAGAGACTAGTTGCTTGTGATCCGATATATGCTTCGTACGGGGCATACACTTTTCCAGCCCCAGGCCTTGCATGTGACATCTGATACTGGATCGAGATACGCAATACTACGTATATTATGCCTGACATAGATTATATATTCCTTTAAGAATATTTCTGGAGAATTGGGTAGGCACGGTTGTAGGACACAGAAATCGGCGACGCTGTTCCAGGCTCGCGGCCCGGTTGGGAGTACGGAGTAACCCACAAGAGAACTAAACCGGAGAAATAAAATAGAGTCGCCACCCAGTGTGAACTGGGAAAAATGATTTAAGGCCGCACTCACCCTTCGCAAGGGAAGGCCTCAAACCGTTGGGTTCGGAATGGTCTCTTACTTATGCCACTTGTAATGAATGGATTTGTGCAATAATCTAACCAAGTCTACGCAACAATAACCTACATCTAAGTTCGCATACAACCTATATCTAAGTTTGCATATAACCTATATCTAAGTTTGCATGCATAAAAGTAAGTCGTCATAACGACAAACACACAATAATCTCATGAACATATTGAATTATTAAACGTAAAAAAAAAAATAAATAACAACCAAAACATAAACATGAATTAAATTCCTAATGCGAAAGAAATAACTAATCATGTTCGAAAATAACCAACTAAATCATGCATAAAAATAAATAACATATTAAACGACTAAATCATGCTTAGAAAAATAAATAGCCTACTAAACGACTAAATCATGCATAAACATAAGATTGGATGAAACGAAATATGTGTGTCTCTCAAGTGGTACGTGGAGTTGTTTCCCAAGTACAAACCGCACTACCGCCCATTAGGATTCGGCTACGGAATTTACCTCTGAGTTTCCATCCGATATACCGCAAGAGAGAACATATATTCCATTCATCCGAAGGTCATATCATACACCAATCAACAATAATCATGCGAAGTAAAATAAGAAAATAAATAAAAATAAAGGAGAATGAATAAAAAAGGGTGCCCTCAGGTCTAACCTCTTAAGTCGTCTTTTGGAAGTGCATTACACGGCCGTCAGAAGGGTTAATGCTCCGTAACTCTTCCGGTTTACTAGTTCGTTGTTTTCCTTCGCTGCCTCGCTGTTTTGGGCTGCTGTTTGCTCACTGTTTTGCTGCTGTTTTTGGTCACTGTTTTTGGGTTATTGTTCACGGTTTTGGGCAATTTCGGATGACTGTTTTAGGGACTGATTTTTGGACTGGTTTGGGGTCAGTTTGAGGGGTGTTTTTGGATGATTTAGGGTGCATTTTTGGGGCTGTTTTGCAGGGATATATGGCGCAGTTATTTGTACGTGGAATGTTGGCTGCATGTATCTGTCAGTTTTATTTGTGGGCGTGAGTCTAGGTTTGTTTGTTCAGTCGGTTGAGGGCTGGTTCGGTCTTGGTGTGAAGCCGAGAGTGTTGTCTGGTACGTGGGCTGAAATTCCGTGAGTCACTTGGCTTTAGGGGCAGTGGCGGTTTATTGCATGTGTCCGTTTGTGGCTTTAGTTAGTGGGTGTGAGGTGTTGTTTGATAGGCTGATTGCCGAGTGTAAGTGAGGTCGTGGCTTGTGATTGTTTAATGGTGCATGAGGTTTACGATTTTGGCATCTTGTGGCTTATTAGTGTCGATTTGATGGTTCACGTGAAGGGGAGTTGAATGGTGTTTTACGTGTTGATTTGTTGTGTTGCTAAGTGTGTTGAGAGACAGGGCGTGAGGGCAGTGTGGTTTGTGTCTTTTTGTGTGAATGCTAGGGTTATTTGAGAGGGAGTCCGTGAATGGTGAGCTCTAGGGAAGAGAGGAGGGGTGTGAATGAGCTAGGGTCTCTAAGGTTTGGTTTAGGCTTCTTGTTATAGGCAAGGGTTGGGGTTTACCTTATGTGAATAGGGAAAAAATATTGTGTAATTATTGGGGGATATTTTAATTAGTGTGCCATAAGGAAACATCTATTTAATTAGGGATGTGAATTGGTTTGATTTGATTGATCTCTTTTAATTAGGAATATGATTTAATTTGATTTGATTTGATTCTTTTAATTTGGGAATGTGGTTTGATTTGATTCTTTTAATTTGGGAAGGTGATTTATTAGGATTTCAACATGTGTTTAATGTGTGGATTTATTATTTTGGAGGGATTATGGGTGTGTGGTTGGTTATTTTAGTGGGCTTGGTGTGTGGCTTGGTGGTGTATGGGCTTGGTGTGTGACTTGCGGGGGTTTTGGGCCAATGATAAGTTTTAAAACAGAGGCCTAACGAGCAAACCCGAAGCTAAGCAAACGAATTAATCCAACAGGGTATTAATTTCTGACTTTTCCCTTCCTACGTCCGTTTCCCGCGACTTCCACAACTTAAAGAGTAGTGCCTCCATGTGAGACTCATCATCGGGACTTATATGCAAAAATACAGTACCTACAACGGTGATTTGCTAGAAGCCAACTATGTCTCGTAAATCGGTAAAAATGTGGTACGAGGTACGCACGTGTTCGGATAGTCCGACGACCGGATTTACTGCCAACATATCCAGGGATCTCATGGGTCCCTTCCCGAAGATTCACCGATGACTTATGATTCGAACATAATTAATCTAGGATTAATTACAGAGAGATTTTATCGGGGATAAAATACTATTTGAAGAGAGAGAACGATTAATTTGGAATTAATTGATAAAATAATATATTTGATATATTAAATGAAATTGGATTTCGACACGGAATTAAAAATTGGATTTTAATTCGGGCGAACGAATTAATTTAGAATTAATTTACGAGCGACGTGAATAATAATTTTGCTAGGCATAATTATTTAATTTAATTTAATATAATTACGTCGCAATGGAAAATTCATTAATTCGGAATTAACGAACCCGAGCCCGGGATGTGTTTGCGGGCCCACTCAGATTTTGAATTAAAGTGGGGCCCACAAGTCACAACACGTGTCACATCAATTGTCACTTCAGTGATGGAAGTCATGTCAACTTTTTGGTGATAGACATCAAGTCACTTTAAGTGATGGGAGTAGTTGGTAGTAATAAATGTTATTTTCCCTCCAAATCTTGGTTTTTGCTTTTTGGAAAATGATATACCAAAATTTGTTTTGACTTTTTCATAACTTGTATTTGTTTTAGAAACAAAACAAAAGAAAAACAAAAAATTTCTCTTTCTTTCTAACCTTGGCCGAATACAACAAGGATTATTGGGGAAATTTTATTACAAAATTTCTCCATTGCTAGCACACAAAGATTCATATTATGTGATAGGGAAACCATCCTTTGAGTTTGAAATCTCAACCTTCAAGCTTGGAGCTTCAACAAACAACTTCAAAGAGGAGATCTTGGAGGACTTCTCAAAGGAAATTTTTTTATTCTACATGCATCCTACAACCGTTCTTTGTAAGTATGTTTCCTCCATTCTTACTTTTAGTATTCACATGTTTCATGTTTTATATGATCTTGGGATGAACTTAGAAACCCAACAGGTCCTCGAGCGAGAGACCTTCATACTCCGTGGCCTTCTCCAAGTCTACAAAACCGACCACCTGATTCAAAGTTGGAAGGAAGTGGGCAACTTTGTCTCTCACATCCTCGGTAAAATTATTGATGCCCAGCGGTGGGGTCCCTTGAGGAGGGAAAGTTGAGGCTTTGCCCTTTTGGACTGTTGTTTTCCCCGTCGGAGCCCTTTCCACAATCTCATTGGGCTCATCACATCTGATCTGATGGTGGCATCTTTTGCTCGGTCGAGAGGAGCGATTGCGGCTTGGGATGATCTAGAGGTGCTTGTAGTCTGAACGGCCGGCTGGGCATGCATAGGTTGGACTGAAGGGGTCGGGATTATGGAGGATGATGGGCGTTTGAAGGCCCTAGTGATGGTGCGGCAATGGAATATGAAGACTTCCACCTTTCTTCTGGCATGATCGAAATGGTTAATCAATTCGGGAGCTGCTGGACCCATCCTGGGAGGCCCGCAACATCTCTTAGGCACGCTGGAAATGAGTTCGGGATCCAAACATTCCTGCAAAGAAAAGGAAACACTTAGAACATAAAGAAGAAAAAGAAAAGGCAAGGAGAAAAATAGACTAAAGTAACAAACATGAAGTTAGTGGATCATTCAGAACCTACCAACCTGCCTCGGCTGGGGTGGCAGAATGCTCGGGATTAGGCCCGAGTCAGCCAAGGCAGATGAGTTAATGAGGTCCATGTAGTGGCCTTCAAATTTGGTTGTCTTCTTCACCCTGGCCCGGGTCTCGTGGTGGACTTTGGGGAGATCCCCCCAGCAAGCTGCAAATGGTTTAGAGTTTAGAAATTGGTTAAGTCATAAAAAAAAGGAATTCAGAGGTCAGGTTGTTATCTATGTCAGAGAAGATATTGGGGACTGTGATGAGTTCTTTGTCAACTAACTGTTTTTGTCCCCAGGGGCCCACATCGAAGAACTACTTATCCTTGAATTTTTTTTGATGGCCGGGAGATTAGTGATGAGATGTAGAATCTCATCGTGATCAGAGAGATAGTACCAACCCTTGTATTTTTTTGGGTTGCCATTCATCCGGTACAGACTTTTCAGCTCAGTAAAGGTCGGCTCTCCCAGCCCGGTTCGGCTCCAGATGATGTACAAGCCGGCTAAAATTCTCCAATTGTTCAGATTTAGTTGGCACGGAGCTATGTGCATGGAGGATAGCATCCTTACAAAATAGTCTTGGATGGGAAGCCGAAGTCTCATATCGAAGAAAGTCGCGCACAGTGCCACTGCATCATTTTCGGGTCGGTTCGTTTGGTCACATTCCCTCAGGACAGCTAGGCTGATATCTTCTGGAATATCGAACATTTCCCTCAATTGCTCCAGCTCGATTTCAGTGATTTTTGAAGCCCGATCCATGTCGAGATTTGCATAGTCAAGCCTAGTGTGGCTTGTCTCAGGTCGGGTTACCTATTTGTGATAGGATTGGTTGCCCTCATCGGAAGTAGTTGGAGTGATGTTATATTCGTTGGGACTCTCAAATCTCGAGCTATGTACGATTATGGGTGGGGTGGGGTAGTAGGCAGGATCTCGAAGGGAGTGAGGGAGGAAGACTCGGAATCAAACATTCCTAACAAAACACGACTCAAGGTGGGAGGTTAGTTCATGATCTTATTTAGTTATTCCTCATCGCTACCGATTTGCTAACCCTAGAAAGCTCTAAACGCCCTAGCAATGGTAAAGCAGTAAGTCTTCAAAGCAAGAACCCAGAAACATAAACCCTTTATCCCCAAAACCCAGAAAAGCATACATGCATACATACATAAATAACCAAAATACTCTCGTATGAATAAACTCATCCCTCATATCCCTACCACCTTTAAAAACAAACACTACCACAAAAGAAACCAACGCAAACATAGGCAAAATATCATCATTATTGAAATTTTAGAATCATGCATTAAAAAGAGAGGTAATCAGAGAATAAATTACTTGAGAGGATTGAAGACGGTGCTGAAGAACTTGTGAGAGATTTAAAGGTTGGAAGATCGCAGGAGGCAGATGAGCTTTGTTGCAGTTTTTTTTAGAGAAGACGAAGTGATAAAAGAGTAAAATGAAGTATAGTGGCCTTTAAATAGGTAGCTCGGTTCGATACTGACCGTTTGATGGAAGACGGATGGCAGGATTGGTGACACGTTTGATGAATATCTCACCCGGTTGAATTCAAATGGAAGGATGAAACTAGAGCGATTGTTGAGTTGGAATCCAATTGTACTCGATTTTGGCGCGCAAGCCATGGATGCACAACGTGTGACATCTTCGGGAGACGAAACGGGGAAAACCCTAAAATATTGTGATGGGCATTTAAACAAGGCCATGATGGCAACACAACTTCCAAATGATGGTTTAAGAGCCCTAGAGAGGCATTTAAGGAAGCAATCATCATAAAGTGGGATCCTTTTGTTGGGTTTCTAGTTAGTCCCAAGATCGATTTCAAGCAAGAAACATGTACGAATACAACAATGAAATATGGTGGAATCATACTTACATTGAACGGCTTTGCGATGCATTGAACAAAAAAACTTTTTGCTCCCTTGAATAAGCTCTCGGCATTCTCCCTTTTGTGCTCATTGTGATTTTTGGTCATGTCCTCCATTGATGCTCCAAGATCCAAGCTTTGCAAATGGTGATTCCATGCTCACAAGTTGGTTTCCCTATCACCTTGGATGACCCTTTATGTGCTAGCAATAGAAAGATTTGCCACAAATCTTCCTTATTTCTTCCTCTTGTTCACGGTTTGGAGAAGAAAAATAAGAGAGGAAAATGTTGGCCCTTGGCCGAATTTTGGGAGAGAGAAGAGTGAAGTGTGTTGGTTTGGTTTGGTTTTATAAAAAACTTAATACCAAAAATCAATTTCCAAAATTTTTAAATGGCTTTACAAAAGTCAATTAAAATTTTGGAGTCAAAAAGTAATTAATGCTTTCCAACTACCACCATCAATCACAAGTGACAAGTTGTCACATCACTCAAGTGACTAGACATCACATTAATTGATTGACAAGTGATTTGACGCTTGATGTGACTTGTGGGCCGCACTTGAATTCCAAATACGAGTGGGCCCGCAAAAACTCCCGGGCTCGGGTTCGCTAATTCCAAATTAACGAATTTTTCCGTTGCGACGTAATTAAAAAATTATGCCTAGCAAAATTACTATTCATGTTGCTAACGAATTAATTCTAAATTAACACGTTCGCCCGAATTAAAATCTAATTTTAATTCCGCGTCGAAATCTAATTTCGTATAATATATCGAATATATTATTTTATCGATTAATTCTAAATTAATCGTTCTCTCTCTATGAATAATATTTTATCCCAGATAAAATATCTCCGTAATTAATCCCAGATTAATTTTCTCTCTCATATAATTAATCCCAGATTAAAAAAGTGCGAGTCATACGTCATTGGTGAATCTTCGGGAAGCGGCCCATGAGATCCCAGGATATGTTGGCAGTAAATCCGGTCGTCAGACTATCCGAACACGTACGTACCTAGTACAACGTTTTTACCGATTTACAAGACATGGTTGGCTTCTAGCAAAGCATCATGCCTACCCAATTCTCCAGAAATATTCTTACTGGAATATGTGATCTATATCAGGCGTAGTATACGTAGTATTGCGTATTACGATCCAACATCGGATGACACGTGCAAGGCCTGGGGCTGGAATCGTGTCTGCCCCGTATGAAGCACATATCGGATCTCTGGTAACTAGTCTCTATAATCGGATAATCATGACCTAGTCATATTATCCCGATGACTGCAGTACATAAGAGCACCAGTTACGTATCCTACGTGATCATCATCTCCACTATGACTGGAGTGATACTTCCGTCTTGACATCACACCCAATAAACTACGATTCTCAATATACCCAGAAGAGGCGTACACATAACCTATTAAAGCCCTGGACGACCAAAACCAAAGCATATTGATTGTCGCAAGTATTAGCGGTGCAAGTCTCAGGTTAAGACCAAATACACCTACCCTGATTCGGACTTCCATAGACACATAGTTATACTACCAATAGAATTCTGAGGGGTCTATCCAGAGCGAAGCTGTTTCCGTATCTTACGGTAAAAACAACCTCCTATTACACTTGCATGAGTATCCTATACCCAAATATATGAGAACTATTTCGTTATACTCCCACAACGTGCACAAGTGTAATATTAGTCTTTTACGCATTATCGATGTCCAATCTCGATAATACTCTGACTAGGGATATTTAATGATTAAACCTTCGTGGATTGATACTGTCTCATATCATCTCAATCTGGAACTAATCATATGGACCTTTCATCATTTATACATCTTGGTAATCTAATTACAAATGATAAAAGAGCAATTTCCTTTGTCACATAGTTAATTTGTACAACAACACCATGATCTGTATAAATAGTGATGTTATGGGTCATAATTGTCCAACAATCTCCCACTTGGCCTATGGCCAATCACTCAAGTGTCCAACACCCGAACTATGTACGGTTCGCTCAAATTTCTGTTAGAAAAGCTTTCGTCAGCGGATTTGCATGATTATCATATGATGCGATTTATTCGATCATCACATCACCACGATGTATGATCCGAACGAATCAGATATATAATTGAAGTATATATCTGGATCGTTTATGAGACCATTAATTCTTTAGCCTGTGCTGTAGCCTAGCTCAGCTACTAACAGAACTACTCCTAATCTAATTAGGATTATTATCGACCCAAAAGGCTTCTATTGCTGCCTCAGTTGCAGCAATAATCCACTTTTGTTGTTTATTCGGTAACAGTATCTTGCTTGGAAGATTTCCAGCTCACTGTTCCGTTATTCAAACTTTATAGTACCGTTCTTACGACTTATAGTCGTTTTATCGGTTTGGAAACTTGCAGCAGTGAACCCAATCACTTCAAGTTCTCCTTCTCCATAGTATAAGACAACATCATTAGTTCGTCTAAGAAACTTAAGGATGTTCTTAACATCAATCCAACAACTATCACTTGGATTGGCCCGATTGTGACTCCATATGCTCAACGCATATGAGACACCAGGTCGCGTACATTTATTTCAATGTACGAGTTCTAAGAGAGTCCTAACAACTTTAAATCTATCCCAGTAGATCTTTATTCCTAGAATAAAAGTTGTTTCTCCCAAGAATTCTACGGAGAATTTTCATGAAAGCCAAGCTTTCACCGATTTTATTATGGGAATATCATTTCCAAGAAATGACATATCATCATTATTTAGGACATTCATTGTCAGTGCGCTCCCACTAACCTCCTTATATACACAAGAATCATTTTCGTTCTGAATTAAATCATATACCATTATGATTACATCAAAATGATAATTCCAAGTACGCAATGCTTGCTTCAATCCATCCATGGATCGAATTAACTTGCAAACCTTGTTTGCTCATTTTGGTACGATAAAACCATCAGGATGTTATAAATATCCTCCAAAAGGTTTCCTTTAAGGAAAGCGATTTTGACGTTCAGCTGCCATATTTCATAAATGAAACATGCAGCATTAGCAAGCATTATCCAAATGATTTAACCATGGCAACGAGTAAAAGGTTTTGTCGTAATCGACACAATGTTGATAACGATACCTTTTCGCTACAAGCCCAGCTTAGTACGTTGGTATGTTGCCATCCATGTATGTCTTCATTGAAGACTAATATAGTACCAATAAGCACAATGTCATCTGGTAAAACAACTAGTATCCAAACTTAGTTGGTATACATGGAATCCATTTCGGACTTCATGGCACTTTGCCATAATAGGGAGTCAATACCTTGTATCACTTCCTCATACGTAGTCAGTTTGTGTTCCTCAATAAGATTGACATCTTTATGAGGTGAGATCAGAAACCCATACCTTCCAGGTTGTTTTCTGACTCTCTCCGACTTACGCGGTTCTTGTGTATTCGAAGATTATTGGTATAGTTTCATCCTTGATGAACTATTTGTGTTTGATAAGTGTGGTTTATACCCACTTATTCCGACATCCTTAGCCTATTATTTTGTTATGTTTCGATCCATTTAATATATTTTGTAGTATCTTTTATGTCTTATTTGTAGGAAGCATTAGAACATCGATAATGGAGCAAATACGTGTGTTTCGGGACCTATTGGGAGCATCGGACTCAAGAAGCAGTAAAAACCAGCATCAGCTGTGCACTGAAATTAAAAAGACTATACATTTTGATCTATAAAGAGTTACGAGACCCATAATATATCGATTTGCATCTACTCGAGGAAATCTAGTCATTTACATACATTTTCTAGGGAGTTGGGCGCTGCAGCACCCACTGTTCAGCACCGCAGCGCCCCCTACGGAAGAAAACCTGCGCAAGCCAGGAAAGTGATTTTTAGGGTTTTTCAACATGTATTATGACTCCCAGGCTCTACTATAAATATATCAGTTCGTCCAAAACTAGAGAGGGAGGCTAATACACTGCACAAAACACATAAATAAATATTTTTAGAGATCCAAGGAGAGGATTGAAGAGCGACAAGAGGAGACAAAGGCTGTGACATCGGAGGAGGAAGAGGTTCAATTCGGGTTTTATCTTCTTGTTTCTTTCTTAGAACTCTAATGATTTCCATTAGATTCATGGCTTGTTTTTTATTGTTTTTATCTTTTGTCATGAATTAACTCCTTAATTTTGGAGAATGATGTAATCGATGCTTGAACCTTGTATTGTGTTTATCAATTTTGTTATAAAGTTTTATTAATTTATTTATATTCTTTTGAGTTTAATGTTCTTGATTGTTGGCCACAATTGAAGATTATGAATGTTTAGAATCTATCACTCGAGAGAGGAGATTTTGAATAGATCTAGAGAATATAACCTAGGATTTTATAGAGTTCGAAAGAATCTGTAGTCCTTTGAAGTCGTTAACATGGAATCACAAAGCGTAATGAGTTGTTAACTATTGGATTTTTATAGAGATATCGAAGTCCATAGTTAGTGATATTTTCACTCGGCACTCGAGAGAGGGAGTCGATATTTTAGGAGTCTTGACTTATAAACAGTATAACTGAACAAAGATTAATTCTCATGACAAATACATAGGCGACAACTAGGTGAAATCAGGATCCAGAATCTCTATCGTATTAGTTCCTCCTATCAAATTATTTTTATATTTTATTTATTTATTAAAATCTTTATTATTATTTTCTAAATAAAGTTAGGATTATCAATTGCAATACTTAGTGCGAGTTAACGCAATCCCTGTGGGTTCGACACTCTAAACTCATTTATACTAAAACTTGACACCGTACACTTGCGGTACGATATAAAATATCACAAAAAGTTTTTGGCGCCGTTGCCGGTGATTGTTTGTTTAATTCACATTAATACTACTACTAAGTAATTTTAGCTTTAATTTAGAATTTTATTTTTATTTTATTATTTTTATTTCCTTATTTTTGTCTTAAGTTTTATTTTTATTTTTGTTTTTATTTCTTATTTTTTATTTTTTTTATTTTATTTTTTATTTTTGTTTTTATTTTTATTTTTTCTTACGAGGTGAGTTTGAAAAGAAGCAATGGCAGATCCTGTTAGTGTACTGATAGCTCAAGTATCATCCCTCACGACTCATCTAGCAGTATTGATAAATCAAATGGGCCAACCGTCTATTAAAGCTACTTCTGCTAATGGAATGCTTTTATCCAACAGAGAAGCAGGATTTGAACAAGTACGGTATGTGAACAATCGGAACTTCAACAACTATAGAGGCAGTCTTATGCCTAATTATTATCATCAGAATTTTTCATATGCTGATATGGAAAACATTTTGCAACCTCCTCATGGCTTCAATTATCCAAGAGCTGAGCAGAAACCTTCCTTAGAAGACCTCATGAGCACGTTTGTAGCTACAGCTTCAGAGAGGTTTGAGAAGAATGAGTCAAGGCTGGATAACATCGAAACACGAATGGGCAATATAGAGGCAAATATGAAATCTGTAGAAGCGCAAATTGGGTTGCTTGTTTCTTCAATGGCCAATCAACAGACATGGGTGTTTCCGAGTGATATTGAAGTCAACCCCAATGAGCAATGTCAAATCATAACCTGTAGGAGCGGAAAAGAGTTTAAAGACACACTCTCAGGACTTAGGCAGTAAAGAAGATAAAATGGTATTTCAGGAGGAAATAGTAACAGAAGAAGAAAACAAAGGTGAATTGATAATGAGAGGTCAAAATGAAGAAGTCACCTTCAGTGTTTTCAGAGCCATGCCGAGCCTTCAAGGTGATGTAAATGTCACATGATAAATACAGTAGAAAATGGAGTTATAAACACGCAGGGTGAATCATTTCAGCGACCTATGAGCATAATACAGTCATGCATAAAGGAAGATTCTCTACAGCTAAACCTGAAACCACTCCCAAAGCACCGTAAAAAAGGAAAAGAAAGGCCAGTTCTCACTTGGAGATGATCCCTGGAAGGTTAAAAAGGAAGCCGAGCCAATTTTGCCGAATGTGCAGTCCAGAATTTCCAACTGGGGGACAATCTACATATTATGGAGGACCATCTATGGATAAATCACCACAGCCTGCCAAGCTGTCTTTTTCATGTCATAAGAACCGGTGGATACCAAAGAATAAACCATGTGAAATTACCCGGTTCACTACGTTTAAGCACCATAACCATTTGGGTGGTTGCGTCTGGCTGAAGACATTAAACTTAGCGCTAGCGGGGAGGCAACTCTTGCATTTGTTTTATTATATTTTCTTTATTTTTATTATTATTTTTATTTATTTATTTTTATTGTGCGCTATTTTTTATTTATTAATTTGCATGTTATTTATGCAGGTAGCACGAGACACACAACGCCCGCGCAACCAAATTCTAACCAGCAAGAGTCTGATCAACTCCATGCACGGTAGTGTTGTTCCTCACTCTTGTTCTTTAATTTTTTATCTTACATTGAGGACAATGCAAGTTTTAAGTTTGGGGGTGTGGTGCATGTTGTTTACTTGCTATTTAGTTGTTTAATTTATTGAAATAAAAAAATTGTTTTAGTCTTTGATAGTAAAGCATAAATCATGTGAAATATTGTTTGTTTATGGGTGAAATTTTAGAAACGATAAGTGCTCCGATTTACTTTTATCTGATGCCTTGAATAGTTGATCTATGTTAGACTCGTAAGCACTTAAAAATTAGGTTTTTAGTAGTGAAAACTTAAGTAGTTGACAATGTGACTAGTTGAAGAAATTGCATGTCGATGAATGACCGTTTGCTTAGATATCTATCTTGATTTGCTAGTGTTATGAAGTGTGGTATAGCTAAAAAGAAAATTTCTCTAAAGAAAGAACATAAACCACCTATAACCGATAAGCGTGAAGCTACCCATGGGCGAGTATTAGGACCACCATGAGGAGAAATGTTACCTTAAAGGGTAGGTGAGTTGAAAAAAATGAGTGCAAAATGAGAAAAGCAAAAAGAGACAGAAAAGAAAAGAAAAATCATGTCATACTGAGCACAAAATAAAGCAATTACAGAGCTTAATTGATATATCTACGTTGGTTTGACCCATCGATTCTAATTTTTAAACGAAATCATTGAGTTGGCTTACTTATGAGTCAAGCTGTGACCGAACCTGCAAACACACACACACTGTGAGTCTAGCTTAGATGATTTACTCAAGAACTTGGATTCGAGTTGCAATTGCGTACTTTGAAGGTTCTCTAATTTCATTTATAAGCTTGCTTAGAGGAAAATTTATGCATAACTATCGGGACTATGTTTTGTTATTTTTATATTTTTTCATGATTGTGTGTGAATGACGTTTGTGGGTGTCGTCACTGTAAGCCCTCACGAGACTATAACTCGTCCACTAGGGCCGCCTAGGGGTTTAAAGGCTTGTTGCATACGTTAAATGCAATCGTGATCCCTACGAAAGTGGCTTAGTTAGTTTAGTAATTTTTATTTGTTAATTTGAATTTATTTTTATTTTATCTTTTGCTCGAGACTAGTAAAACCTTAAGTTTGGGGGTGTTTGATAAGTGTGGTTTATACCCACTTATTCCGACATCCTTAGCCTATTATTTTGTTATGTTTCGAGCCATTTAATGTATTTTGTAGTATCTTTTATGTCTTATTTGTAGGAAGCATTAGAACATCGATAATGGAGCAAATACGTGTGTTTCAGGACCTATTGGGAGCATCGGACTCAAGAAGCAGTAAAAACCAGCATCAGCTGTGCACTGAAATTAAAAAGGCTATACATTTTGATCTATAAAGAGTTACGAGACCCATAATATATCGATTTGCATCTACGCGAGGAAATCTAGTCATTTACATACATTTTCCAGAGAGTTGGGTGCCACAACGCCCACTGTTCAGCGCCGCAGCGCCCCCTGAGGAAGAAAACCTGCTCAAGCCAGGAAAGTGATTTTTAGGGTTTTCAACATGTATTATGACTCCCAGGCTCTACTATAAATATATCAGTTCGTCCAAAACTAGAGAGGGAGGCTAATACACTGCACAAAATACACAAATAAATATTTTTAGAGATCCAAGGAGAGGATTGAAGAGCGACAAGAGGAGACAAAGGCTGTGACATCCGAGGAGGAAGAGATTCAATTCGGGTTTTATCTTCTTGTTTCTTTATTAGAACTTTAATGATTTCCATTAGATTCATGGCCTGTTTATTATTGTTTTTATCTTTTGTCATGAATTAACTCCTTAATTCTGGAGAATGATGTAATCGATGCTTGAACCTTGTATTGTGTTATCAATTTTGTTATGAAGTTTTATTAATTTATTTATATTATTTTGAGTTTAATGCTTCTTGATTGTTGGCCACAATTGAAGATTATGAATGTTTAGAATCTATCACTCGAGAGAGGGGATTTTGAATAGATCTAGAGATATAACCTAGGATTTTATAGAGTTCGAGAGAATCTGTAGTCCTTTGAAGTCGTTAACATGGAATCACAAAGCGTAATGAGTTGTTAACTATTGGATTTTTATAGAGATATCGAAGTCCATAGTTAGTGATATTTTCACTCGGCACTCGAGAGAGGGAGTGGATATTTTAGGAGTCTTGACTTATAAACAGTATAACTGAACAAAGATTAATTCTCATGACAAATACATAGGCGACAACTAGGTGAAATCAGGATCCAGAATCTCTATCGTATTAGTTCCTCCTATCAAATTATTTTTATATTTTATTTATTTATTAAAATCTTTATTAATTATTTTCTAAATAAAGTTAGGATTATCAATTGCAATACTTAGTGCGAGTTAACGCAATCCCTGTGGGTTCGACACTCTAAACTCATTTATACTAAAACTTGACACCGTACACTTGCGATACGATATAAAATTTCACACCAGTGTTCCATTAAGGAATCGGTGTCTGGAATAGTATTACTCTGATTTTCATCAAGTTTTACTTCTTCCCACTTACCACTGCATATAAGTATTCCTCTTAGGAAAACCGCATGGCGAGCAACAATTACATTGTTCCGTGTGAGTTGTATAAGTACTATACTTTGGTTTCCCTAAGATAACCCACAACTTAGGCACTTATTTGATTTGGGTTCTAGTTTGGTATCATCTAAACATATGCCCAGCATTCCCAAATCTTCAGGAATGAGAAAATCCAGTTTCTTTCATGTTCATATCTAATATGAAGTCTGTCAAACAGATTTTATGGAACCTTATTCAAAATAAGTTTTGCACTGTTTATGCGTATCCCTTGAAGGAAATGGTAGTTCAGAGCGACTCATGATTAACCTTATCATGTCTAACAAAATTCGGTTTCTCCGTTCAGACACACCGTCAAATTGACGTGTTCCGGGAGGAGTCCTCATTGAAAGAATACTATACTCTCTCAAGTATTCGAGAAACTTATTGCTTAAGTATTTTCATCACGGTCATATCATGATGTTTAATACTTTAGCCGATCTGTTTGTCTACTTCGTGTCGAAACTCTTTGAATTTATCAAAAGTTTTCGATTCGTGTTTCTAAAGAAACACATAACCATAACGCGATGCAACATCCATAAAGGTCACAAAACATTCATATCCACCTCTAGCCTAGCTAGATATGGGCCCACTTACGTCACTATGAACAAGGGCTAACAGATCGGTGGCATTTGCACTTTTACCAAGTAAAATGTATTTTAGGCACTTTGCCTAATAAACTAGATTCGTAGACATTATTTGAATAGAATCAAATATGTCCTAGTACCCACTCTTCGAAAGTGTGGATATACAAGTCTTGTTAAATTGTGTCCCAGACCACAATGCCACTTATAAGTCTCAACTGATTAAATCAGTTTGAGTTAATTGTTTGTCATGTTATACGTTTGAGATTCATTTATATTCAAAATATAAATACGATTATTCACATCTAATGTGTTTATCTCAATATCATCTTTATAAAATAAAACACTTTAGTGTTCTAGAATATAAAGGTATATCCACAACGGATTATACTCTGATATAGAGATCATGTTTCTAGTCAAACTAGTTACATTTTAACAGTATCCTAATTCAAGTACATACCCGAAGGGTAGTTCCTAAACTTAGGTATCTACGGTTAAAACAGCGACTCTCGTCCCGTTTTCAATTCGTAGGTAAATTTCAACTGAAGTCAGTATCCTGCTAATCAGCAGATTCTGCACATCAATGCATATTTATGTACCACTTCCAGTATCTAAAATCCAATTTTAATACTAGTTGTGAACATGTTGATGACAAACATATTTGAAGCCGGAGCCTTGCTCCTCTTCTCTTCCTTCATGTCTGCCTTGTCCATACGGCAGTCACGCTTCCAGTGACCCCGTTTGCCACAGTTTAAGCAGACATCTTAGGATATGTCATTTATCTTCCCATAAGATTATAATGATTTTGCCTTTTCCCTTTTTCCACGCCCCAGAAGCCTTTGGCCAAGCCTTGGCCTTCTGGGAAGTCGAAGTAAGATGCGCCTTGCGCTTCTTGCCTTATTGCAAACTTTGGTTTTGTCTCCTTGAGAATAGCCATTAACTCTCCAAGAGTTTTCTATTGCAATTTGTACTTCTAAGATCTAAGGATAGATCTATGAAGATCCTTCAATTTCAATATCATACTATAAGGATCTAATCTTTAGTTCTGATTAAGAAATTAAGGAGTTTTTGCGGCAAGCATAACGGATTAAGCACTAAAGTTATCATCACATGAATCTTCCAAAGACCATGTTCTACTATTGCTCAACTCCGGGCTTAGGCTTGAGACGTCACTCTTATCAAATAAAGTAACTTCTCGGTTTCCAGGACTATCCTGAGATTTTATTCCCAATCTGAAAATTAAAGCCGTTTAAAAAACATTTTCACCCAGGATTATGTTTTAAACACTAATCTTTCAATTTATCTTGATTCCAATAGTCTAACTATCAAATCAATGATTTTAGGTACTATTAATTATAATTATTACTATAGTCTAACTATATAATCAACTATAATTTAATAGGTTTAAATTCAATTATATTGATTACTATAATCCAATTTAAAATCAACTATTAATTGAAATGATTAATTCAAATATATTGATTGCTATAATCAAATTATATAATCAACTATAAATGAAATAGTTTGAATACAGTCCAACTGTTTAATTTAAAACAACAATTAAATATTAGTCCAACTAATATATTAATTTTTTGACGAAAAATTTGTAATGAGCGCGTATGGCAAGTAACTAAATGAATATTGAAAATTTAATACTTGCCTCCCACTATTTTTCGGCGAGCCTCTAACCCTCTGTGGAGTACTCGAGAAACCTTGTTTCCTAGTGGGTTAGGATCCCGTTAAATAACACACAATTTTGACTTTGGCCAACAAATTGTATGATAATTAACTAGGTAGATCTCTAAGATCAATTGGATCTCATCCAATTCCTAGATCCAGTAGGTGGACATCCAAGTCCGAAACATATATCTTATATATGCCAATATATCCAATATATTCTCTAACCTTTTTCCTCTGAATCAATTAAGCCTTGGCTTTGGCACAACAAATTTAATGATCCCAGTTAAGCGGAACCCATTGACTATGGAAAGCTTCGTAATCAATGTCGATGGATAAGAAGTGATCTTGACTTTGGCCAACAAATCAAAACTTGGACAAGACACCGATATGGAACAAAGCCTTCATGATTCAAACACATCCGCGACGGACAAAGGTCTTGACTTTGGCCAACAAACCAGTGCCAATCTTGGATCTTGAGTAAGAATCACTCAATGGAAGGAAAAAAGATTAATATGTGTTGAAGGTTTTTCACGTAATTGGCAACCAATTAATTATCTTTGTTAAGGTCTCATCATCATACACCCTTAAACATGCATTCTAAACACATAATAAGGCGCGTAAATAAAATATAATAATGATATGCGGATGGATATTTAAACATTGTTCCTAGAACAAATCTCTCTATTTCCTCTCTCCCGCTAGCACAAGTATTACTTCTACCCGATTACATAACACTTCTAAAGAAACCTCATTTACATTGAGGGGAATAGGTGAGAAGAGAAATACAAAGAGTCAATAGGTAATAGGCTGGACACGCAGGTCCAATTTAATAAATTCTAAATTTATTACAACAATTTCCAAAATTGCCCTCACCCATCTAATATCCATCCGATATGCATTATTCATACATCGCATCCATGTATTCACACAAGCATGTTATCAATCAATCTAATCCAATTAATTAATCTGAAAATTAATGACCATCCAATGTTCAAACAACGATTTGATTTTGCGCGAGTCCGACTCGTTTTGCGAATAAGTACTCAAAGTACGAATTCACGAATTATATTAAACTACAAAATTAAATCCAATTTAATTTGTATTTAATACTAATTCTTTATTTAATTCCAAATTAAATATTACACTTTATTAATGTGCTTTTACGACTTAGATTCCAAATCTAATCGTTACGGGTCTCAAAGCCCAATTAACATCCAATGTAATTTAATTAAAGTCTAATGGGCTTTTAATTAATTTCTTAAGGCATAGACTTTTGGTCAATATGGGTCAAACCCAAATACCAAAACCCATTTAAGGAATCACCCTTATTTTCCAAGAAATCAATTTAGGCCCATTAGGCCCAATTAAAATTAAAGGTTCATTAAGTCATATTTGGACTTTATGGATATGGTTTTGGGCCCAATTGGATCCAACCATTAGCCTAAACCAAACTTGGCCCAACCAAGCCCATTAAGCCCAATTACAACTTTTACAAGCCCAATTCCAAATTTGCCCAATTAATTAAATTACCAAAATTCCAAATTTCATAATTTAATTAACCTAAAGTGTATGCCATAATTAATTAACCAAATTAAAATTTCCAAAACATCAATTTACACAATTAATTATGCTCATTATCATCAAAACATGTCCAATACATTTGAATAAAAAAAATCACATCATTTTACATGCTTCAATGTCACGACATTTAGGGTTTTATGTCCAATTCCAAATTTAATCCAATTAAATCTCAAATTATCATTTCCCAAATGATTTCAACTCATCCAATGATTAAAATCAAAAAATATCATGACTTAGGGCAAGCCATATGTTTCGGCCAAGCCAAACATTTAGGGAAAAATTTATCCAATTCAATTTTCATCAAATTGATCATGCATAACACTATGTTATCATAATTTAAGCATATCCAAAGAATCAATTTCACTCAAACATGCTCAAATCAATTTCGCACAATTTTACCCTAATTCAATTTCATGCTCAAAATGGCTCTGATACTATTGTTGGGTTTCTAGTTAGTCCCAAGATCGATTTCAAGCAAGAAACATGTGCGAATACAACAATGAAATATGGCGGAATCATACTTACATTGAACGACTTTGCGATGTGTTGAACAAAAAAACTTTTTGCTCCCTTGAAGAAGCTCTCGGCATTCTCCCTTTTGTGCTCCTTATGATTTTTGGTCATGTCCTCCATTGATGCTCCAAGCTCCAAGCTTTGCAAAAGGTGATTCCATGCTCACAAGTTGGTTTCCCTATCACCTTGGATGACCCTTTATGTGCTAGCAATGGAAAGATTTGCCACAAATCTTCCTTATTTCTTCCTCTTGTTCACGGTTTGGAGAAGAAAAATAAGAGAGGAAAATGTTGGCCCTTGGCCGAATTTTGGGAGAGAGAAGAGTGAAGTGTGTTGGTTTGGTTTTCTAAAAAACCTAATACCAAAAATTCATTTCCAAAATTTTTAAATGGTTTTCCAAAAGTAAATTAAAATTTTGGAGCCAGAAAGTAATTAATGCTTTCCAACTACCACCATCAATCACAAGTGACAAGTTGTCACATCACTCAAAGTGACTAGACATCACATCAATTGATTGACTAGTGATTTGACGTTTGATGTGACTTGGGGGCCTCACTTGAACTCCAAATGCGAGTGGGCCCGCAAAAACTCCCGGGCTCGAGTTCGCTAATTCCAAATTAACGAATTTTTCCGTTACGACGTAATTAAATAATTATGCCTAGCAAAATTACTATTCACGTCGCTAACGAATTAATTCTAAATTAACTCGTTCGCCCGAATTAAAATCTAATTTTAATTCCGCGTCGAAATCTAATTTCGTATAATATATCGAATATATTATTTTATCGATTAATTCCAAATTAATCGTTCTCTCTCTATGAATAATATTTTATCCCATATAAAATATCTCCGTAATTAATCCCAGATTAAATTTCTCTCTCATATAATTAATCCCAGATTAATAAAGTGCGAGTCATACGTCATTGGTGAATCTTCGGGAAGCGACCCATGAGATCCCCGGATATGTTGGAAGTAAATCCGGTCGTCGGACTATCGGAACACGTACGTACCTAGTACTACGTTTTTACCGATTTACAAGACATGGTTGGCTTCTAGCAAAGCACCGTGCCTACCCAATTCTCCATAAATATTCTTACGGAAATATGTGATCTATATCAGGCGTAGTATACGTAGTATTGCATATTACGATCTAGCATCGGATGTCACGTGCAAGGCCTGGGGCTGGAATCGTGTATGCCCCGTACGAAGCACATATCGGATCTCTGGTAACTAGTCTCTATAATCGGATAATCATGACCTAGTCATATTATCCCGATGACTGTAGTACATAAGAGCATCAGTTTCGTATCCTACGTGATCATCATCTCCACTATGACTGGAGTGATACTTCCGTCTTGACATCACACCCAATACACTACCATTCTCAATATACCCAAAAGAGGCATACACATAACCTGTTAAAGCCCTGAACGACCAAAACCAAAGCATATTGATTGTCGCAAGTATTAGCGGTGCAAGTCTCAGGTTAAGACCAAATACACATACCCTGATTCGGACTTCCATAGACACATAGTCATACTACCAATGGAATTTCGAGGGGTCTATCCAGAGCGAAGCTGTTTCCGCATCCTACGGTAAACACAACCTCCTATTACACTTGCATGAGTATCCTATACCCAAATATATGAGAACTATGTCGTTATGCTCCCACAACGTGCACAAGTGTAATACTAGTCTTTTACGCATTATCGATGTCCAATCTCGATAATACTCTGACTAGGGATATTTAATTATTAAACCTTCGTGGATTGATACTGTCTCATATCATCTCAATCCGGAACTAATCATATGGACCTTTCATCATTTATACATCTTGGTAATCTAATTACAAATGATAAAAGGGCAATTTCCTTTGTCACATACTTAATTTGTACAACAACATCATGATATGTACAAATAATGATGCTATGGGTCATAATTGTCCAACACCTTTGACCCTATGAATGTTCTCGAGACCCAATAAGGGTGCCTTTTGATTTGGACCCGAGGACTAGAGGATGACCTAAACCATCATTATAGTTCCTGATAATAACTCACGGACTCGTTGATACCAAGAACTAGGAAACATATGTTGATGGTGATATCCGGACCCGAGAATATTCGAAATATAGAGAATGGTATTTTGGGGATTTCACTTACCAAGATGGGGGCCCAAAGTCATTACTATGATGAGGATTCGAAATATGGACTTGAGGATGCCGGTTTTGGCTTTGAAGCACACTGAGAATAGGGCTTGGGGAGAGCCAGCCGAGGCACAGTCACATACACCCGATGAGGGTGATCATTAGAATATACATGCTAGAAGAAAATATAACAGTTCAGACTGACATCAAGGGAATCTATTTTTCAATATTTCTACATGCTCGTAGCTAAAGCGGTCGAGAAGCTTAATGTTGGCTTGACCCTTTTGAAGAGAATGATAGGGAAGTAAAGGCTTTTCTACCGACCCGACCTGTTAGTAAATGCAATGAAGGACGTTACTTGTTTCGGTGGACCGACCCGAAGATATGCGTCGACGTTGCAGTATTATGTTCTAAGACGGACGATGTAAGCCCTAAATTGAAGTTTGAGCCTCCCAATGACTGATAAGATAGGAGTAAGCCAGCGTCTGATGGGATAGAAGAGAGCTTCAGACTTATCCACTGACACACGAAACTGTGTGAGTGGTTGGAATACATGTTGGCATATGGGCAAAATGTGTAGCAATTACCAAAAAAATGGTGAATTAATTAGGTTCAGATGGCAGAGAGTAGTTGTGTCAGGCAGCAGAGCTACTACTTGTAGGTTGATTGGGAAGAGAGCCTACGTAGTGATAACTTGATAATGTAGGTGACATCATGAGTTGGCAGAATAGTGGGTTTAGGCGCAGTATATAAAGGGGTTAAGAATTCATTATTGTGGGTTAGGCTATTTTCATTCTAAGCATTCATACAACTTATAAAAAAGAAAAAAAAAAACATAAGGGAGAGAGAAAGAACATGTCGGTCTATCCCGAGCTCATAATAAAAAGATTCGATTTCTTTTCCACATGTGGACGTATGTTGGATCCATTCCGCTGAACCACGTTAAATCATCTGTTCTTATCTGTTTGTTTTCTTGTTTGTCTGCCGAGTTTGCTTTTGGTTCCCAACAAACGAATCAAATTCATTGTTAGAGGGAGATTTATTCGATGAGTGATTTTCCCAAATTACCCATGAAATAAAAAACAGTCGTCAACACTTTTTTTTTATATTATACATTTATAATATATTTTTTATTAGTCTTCTGTTTGTTTTTGCTTGTAGATATTTTTTGGGTTATGTCCTGTTTATAAAGATGTAGAAAAATAATTTAGTCTACGTAATTATAGAAATAAGTGTGTGTCGAAAATGAAAATGCAATAAGATTATATAGTCGAGATTAAAAATATTTATAAACTAATACAAAAGAAAAATATATATATATTTAAAACCACAAAATATAAAAATAAAATCAAAATAGTGGACTCCAACCTAGGTTATTATAATTATAAAACAACAAAAACAAATCCGAAGAGGATAATTTGGTCATTTGAACAAACAAATCCATTAGTACTGAAAACGAAACCCCACGCGCAGTTATATCCACAAACGCTCATGCCGTTACCTTCTTGTAATATTACTCCACAAGACCTTCCATTGTAAAAATTCTACAACTTCTTGTATTTGACTTTTTAGTAGAATCTGAGCATATAGTTATAGTAATAACATTTTCACCCTTCTTAAAAAAAATCGAGATGAAAGTAAGTAGTGTTCTAGAGATGCATCGACAGGGGTAAAAGGGTAATTCCCTTATTGGTCCGGATATTAATACCGACCCGACCACATGAGTCAGGGGCCGAGCACTTAAAATCGTTAACCCGACCACTTAAAGATTGGATGACCGGGCAATTATCAGGTCGACAGCAGCACTCTCAGTACAAAAAACTATTGTGACCGACCTCATGAAGACCGACCATATAGCGAGGCGTGCTCCAGAAGATAACACCCTATCATTGTGGATAAGATGACAAGTTATCCTATTTTCATGGGGTAAACTAGTAAGTCAATGTCTTAGTATGATAAAGAAAGTAAATGTAGTTTTGATTAGGAATCCTTATGGGAAAAGGGAACAGTTTTGACTAGGAATCCTTATGGAAATGAAATGTTTCAACTAGGAAATTCTTGTACAAATAGGAATATGATTTCTACACTATTATAAATAGGAGGGTAGAGCAAGGTATAAAAGGGGGGTAACAAGTTGAAGGTTAAAAGTGGGCATCAGAATCATCAAGCTCTGACTTGTAAACACAAAAAAGATCCGAGAAGCATATTTCAGTAATAAAAAGTATCATCCTGTTGTGCCCGGGACGTAGGTCGGACCAAGATCCGCCGAACCACGTTAAATCCCCTTGTTGATTGGTTGTGTGTATCTGTTTTCTTGCTAAATTTGCCTTTGGTTTCCCATAAGCAAAACAAATTCAAAGTTGGAGGAGGATTGTCTCGGGGTGTAAAAAACCATTATTGCCCCTGAGACCGAAATCAGCCGTCAACAGTTGGCGCCGTCTGTGGGGGAAAGCAACAAAACAGCAGCTTGCGTGGTAAGACAATGGCAGAAGAGGTGGAAATCGCCAGTCATCGGGGAGTTCAACAGCAGAATGGATGATGAAGAAAATGGAGGAAAATATGAGGAAAGATATAGAGGAAAATCAAATCCTTCTGAAATCCATGATGAACAAAGGAGAGGATGGAAGACGAATAATGAGAAACTTGGAGCGCCGGAACCAGTCGGAGGAGAGAGGCGAAATATCGGAAGGAAAAAGGGTCGCAGATGTGAGTGATGACGATGAACCGAGGAGGAAGAGTCCCTACGGTTGAGGTCCGTAGTCGTAGAAAAAGATTTACAACGGAGGATACGTGGGAAGAGAAGAGGGGAGACAGTCGCCAGATTCATCCTGTGATGGCCCCCGCGATACCAGAAGGGGAAAACATGAAGGATAGTAAAACTGGACGGGAAGTCTCAAGTCATGAGGAACGCCGCACCCGTGGTGACAGACGCGAAGGAGGCCGCGGGAGGCAGCATAGTGACACAGATGGTAGAGTATAAAGTCTTGGTTAAGAAAAGAAATGGTCAAGTGGGGAGTAAACCCCAAAACTGATACATCAGATGCTCGGGACGATATGAGATTGAATCTCCTTTCACAGAAGAAATAAGGTCGGAAAAATTCCCAAGACGTTTCAACATGCCATCCATGACGCCCTACAAAGGCCATTCAGATCCAAAGTCTCATATTGAAAGTTTTGTCCTATTAATGGAGGTCCAAGGAGTAGTAGGGGATGCCGTTTGTAAAGTTTTCCCTCTAACCTTGGGAGGATCTGCCATTCTGTGGTTCAGAAGTCTAGCCCCATGGAGCATCGGAAGCTTCGTGCAACTCAGGAAGTCATTTGTTCGGCACTTCAAAGGGGCATGCGTCCCAAAGAAAATGGTGGGAGAATTGAGACTGATGAAGCAGGGGGATGATGAGCCCCTGAGGAATTTTATTGAAAGGTACCATAATTTGGTGCTCGAGGTCGGAGCGTACGAGTCATCGGAAGCGCTTGAAAGTCTCAAGGGAGGTTTGAAGGTCGGGAAGTTGTGGACTCACCTGAGGATTCAAGACGTATCGGATTATGTCACTGCCCTGGAGTTGGCCAGGAAGTTTATCTTAATAGAGGAAGAGAAAAAGATTGTCCGGGGAGTAGACACCCCCGAAAGGCTAAGATACTCAGGTCAGACAATCAGTGGGATTCGATCAGAAATTTGAGGAGATCGGTCCTGGAGCAGAAGAGAAACTCAGACCGACACCTCCGAGTAGTAATGTTCAAGAGATAAAGTCATCTGTCCAAGTCAACCGTGTCGCGAGGAGGACAGTATACACCCCCCTGAACAAACCTATGACCCAGATAGTTCGGGAAATCCAGGACAAATGTCTGTTGGCCGATCCTAATTTGAGAAGGTTCCCGATTGAGGAGGGAAATAGTAGGGCTTACTGTATCTACCATAACGTAAGGGGACATGCCACGAATGGGTGCAGAGACCTGCGGGAGCAGGTGGAAGACTTGGTGAAAGAAGGCTATCTCAGTGAGTACATAGACCATTCTGTTTTTGAGGTCGACCAAAGTTGATAGCGGAAGTCATCCGGTCGGATGCATGGAATGCTGAGATGCAGAGAGGATGTATTAAGAATAGTCTTACTTGTAGTGACCTTTGTAGAGTTGCAAGAAAGACAACGGATCCCAAAAATGTGAGTAAGACCTCTTCTGTCTTAGGCTGACATTTATTTATGCTTGTTTGTTGTGGTCCACACAATAGTTTTGATATTTGTTTTTACTGCTCGGGTCTGCTCTTGTACCGCCGAGTCCGTTTTGTTGATATATGTTCTTTCTGGCTCGGGTCTGCTCTTGTACCGCCGAGACCGATGTTTATTTCCGGCTCGGGTCTGCTCTTGTACCGCCGAGACCGATGCTTCTTTCCGACTCAGGTCTGCTCTTGTACCGCCGAGATCGATGTTTCTTCCTGGCTCGGGTCTGCTCTTGTACCGCCGAGACCGATGTTTATTTCCGGCTCGGGTCTGCTCTTGTACCGCCGAGACCGATGTTTCTTTCCGACTCGGGTCTGCTCTTGTACCGCCGAGATCGATGTTTCTTCCTGGCTCGGGTCTGCTCTTGTACCGCCGAGGCCGATGTTTATTCGGCTCGGGGCTGGATTTCGTTCCGCCGAGGCCGTTTGGTTATTCGGCTCGGGGCTGGATTTCGTTCCGCCGAGGCCGCTTGGTTATTCGGCTCGGGGCTGGATTTCGTTCCGCCGAGGCCACTTGTTTATTCGGCTCGGATCTGGATTTTATTCCATCGAGGCCTTATGGTTTATTCAGCTCGGGGTCGGGTTACGTCCCACCGAGTCGGCTTCTTTGGACTGGGGATGTAATATTCCCCCAGAGCTAAGTCTTTCTTTCAGTTCGGGGTCGGGTTACGCCCCACCGAGTCGGATTCTTTGGACTGGGGATGTAACATTCCCCCAGAGCCAAGTTTTTCTTTCACCTCGGGGTCGGGTTACGTCCCACCGAGTCGGCTTCTTTGGACTGGGGATGTAATATTCCCCCAGAGCCAAGTCTTTCTTTCAGCTCGGGGTCGGGTTACGCCCCACCGAGTCGGATTCTTTGGACTGGGGATGTAACATTCCCCCAGAGCCAAGTTCTTTCTTTCAGCTCGGGGACGGGTTACGTCCCACCGAGTCGGCTTATTTGGACTGGGGATGTAATATTCCCCCAGAGCCAAGTCTTTCTTTCAGCTCGGGGTCGGGTTACGCCCCACCGAGTCGGATTCTTTGGACTGGGGATGTAACACTCTCCCAGAGCCAATTCTTTCTTTCAGCTCGGGGACGGGTTACGTCCCACCGAGTCGGCTTCTTTGGACTGGGGATGTAGCATTCCCCCAGAGCCAAGTCTTTCTTCAGCTCGGGGTCGGGATACGTCCCACCGAGAGACTTATCATCGGCATGGGATCGAAGCATCTCCCACATGGTCGGCCCTCTATTGGTCTGGGGAGGTAACATTCCCCCAGAGCCAAATGTTCTTCTCAGCTTGGGATTGGGTTACGTCCCACCGAGTCGATCGTCATCAGCATAAGGCAAAACATTTTCTCCACGGGTAGATATCGGGATCCTCGTTGACTGAGCACATGAAGGTGGCAGGAATGACCAGATTTGCAGCCAATGCGTTTTTCTCTGTGATTTCTGGAGCGACCATCAGCAAGGCGATCAACACACCATCTTTTTATAGTTCCCGGCACCAACTTGTATACTCGTTGGAACCGAGAACTAGGGGACAGATGTTGATGGTGTTTTCCGGGCACTATGTCATTTAAGCAGCACGACAGGGGTAAAAGGGTAATTCCCTTATTGGTCCGGATTATTAATACCGACCCGACCACATGAGTCAGGGGCCGAGCACTTAAAATCGTTAACCCGACCACTTAAAGATTGGATGACCGGGCAATTATCAGGTCGACAGCAGTACTCTCAGTACAAAAAACTATTGTGACCGACCTCATGAAGACCGACCATATAGCGAGGCGTGCTCCAGAAGATAACACCCTATCATTGTGGATAAGATGACAAGTTATCCTATTTTCATGGGTTAAACTAGTAAGTCAATGTCTTAGTATGATAAAGAAAGTAAAGGTAGTTTTGATTAGGAATCCTTATGGGAAAATGGAACAGTTTTGACTAGGAATCCTTATGGGAAATGAAATTGTTTCAACTAGGAAATTCTTGTACAAATAGGAATATGATTTCTACACTATTATAAATAGGAGGGTAGAGCATAGGTAAAAGGGGGTAACAAGTTGAAGGTTAAAAGTGGGCATCAGAATCATCAAGCTCTGACTTGTAAACACAAAAAAGATCCGAGAAGCATATTTCAGTAATAAAAAGTATCATCCTGTTTGTGCCCGTGGACGTAGGTCGGACCAAGATCCGCCGAACCACGTTAAATCCCCTTGTTGATTGGTGTGTGTATCTGTTTTCTGCTAAATTTGCCTTTGGTCCCCCATAACCAAACAAATTCACTATTGAGGGAGGATTTCCTCGGGAGTAATATTCCCATATTGCCCTGAGACCAAAATCCGCCGTCAACAATCTTCACTATAAAATTCCAGCCTATATAAAAAAAACTTCATATAATACCTCATCGACATTTCCATATCATCTCTATTATTCGATTTTGGTTCTTTTAATTAATATCGTGATAGATTTATTATAGTACTAAATCATTCATAACAACATTATTTGATTTTGATTCTTCTAACTAATATCGTGATAAATTCATTATAGAGATAAATCATTTATAACATAAAATCTTTTAGATTTGAGCCTCCAAACCAAAAAAAAAAAAAAAAAAAATATGATTACATATAAAAATAAAACAATACACGTATATAACCTGAAATCTAAAGATATGTCCTATAGTAAAAATTCGTCCATACTCGTGTACTTGTAGTTTAATGGACGTCTGCCACCAAGATTCAACAATCTGAAAATCGAAATTTTTGCACTGAAGATTCGATCACTGGCAAATTTACTTGGTGTCTGTTTTTCAAATCAAAACAGTTTGTCTATGAAAATCTCTTTTGTTTCTATTTGTCTTTTTTTTCTATTACATTTATAAAGAATGAAAATAAGTGGTTATTGCCTTCAAACGTTTTCATTTTTATCAGAAAAATTGTGTTGATCAGACACAACTTTCTGATTCAAAATCAAAAATTAAAAAAAAGAAAAACGTTTTCAAGAAAGCAAGGCACGTAAAGAAACACAAGAGCCTAAGAGCCCCAATGCCCATCTTTGATTAATTAAATATATATTAAATATTTTAATTAATTCTAATGTCATGTCAACCAACCACACACATCCAAGCTCAAGCCCAAACCCAAGCCTTGTTTTTTCAATTTAATACAAATGTTTAGAAAAACACTTATAAATCTTTCATTTTCCCATGTGGGATTACTTCCTCTATTTGTTATACAAACCTCTTACAATACCCCATATTTGTATAGTAAATAGTGGCGATACTGTAGATAGCATGATCTGGAGAAAACTTAAAAGTGATATACATTAGGAGATGTGTCTTTTGGACTTGAACCTTCCTTAGTAAGTACTTATTGGATTTACCAATGAGTCATTGTGTATAGGAGACATTGAACTATTCATCATATTTTGTAAATCAAGACAATAAGTATCACACATATCAAATTTTGACACATTTCGATTCATACGATTGCGTTCATTTTGGTCCTGAACAATCCGTGATTCATAGGAGCTTTAGAGAGTTTAGTCATTTCATTCTCATAAATGCGACCTCACATTATTCCTATATAGGTGACACAATGATTATAAGTATCTCGTAATACTAATTTTTCTTATATTAATGTCATTAAGAATGATCAATCATTCATCCTTATCATCATAAGTATCATAACGTTTCTTATCATATGAATGAGAAACTTGTTATGCTCTATTACTTGAGTTTTACCCAACTGGTTTTCCACATTGAACCTAGATTTTGATTTACCAAATTTCTAGGTTGGGTTTCCGCTAAGTTACTTCTCATTGTACTGGCTTTAAGCTCATTCCCCTCGATAAATATAACATTTGCTCCTTTGGTATACCCTTTGTTAATTGATCCGTAATATTCTCTTTTGATTTTATAAAATCAATGGAAATAATATCAGATGAGAGCATATGTTTTATAGTGTTATGTCTTCGTCTTATGTGTCTTGACTTCTCATTATACATATGGCTCTTTTCTCTCCCAATAGCAGTTATGCAGTCACAATGCACACATATGGCCGTCACAGGTTGAGGCCACATTGGAATATCTTCCAAGAAATTCTTTAGCCATTTCGCTTCTTCAGCAGCTTTATCCAAAGCTATGAATTCTGTTTCCATTGTTGAATGTACTATACATGTTTGTTTTTGTGATTTTCAAGATACTGCAGCCCCTCCAAGTGTAAACACATATCCACTTATTGCTTTTTCAGTATCATTCGAAATCTAATTGGAGTCACTATATCCTTCCAAAATTGGTGGATATTTTATATAATGTAATTCATACTTCATTGAGTATTTTAGGTATCTTAATATTCTACCTAAGCATCCCAATGATCCTTTGAAAGATTACTAGTATATCTTTCCAATCTATTCATAGAGTAGGCAATGTCTAGTCTAGTACAATTCGTGATATATTGTAGTGTGCCAATTATACGAGAATACTCTAGTTGTGACACACTATCCCCAATATTTTTCTTTAATGTATTCTTAGGATCAAAAGGAGTTTTAGACGGACTACTATCAAAATATCCAAATTTCCAAAGAATTACTTCCACATAGTGTGATTGGCTGAGAATATAACAATCAATACTTCTTTGAATTCGAATTCCTAAGATAACATCAGATTTTCCCATGTCTTTCATATCAAATGTCAAATTCAATATTTTCTTTATGGAGTTTATGACATTTAAATTTGGTCTCACGATGAGGCATATCATCAATATACAAACATACAATGACATATGAATCATTATTCATTTTCTTGATGTAAATGCATTTATCATATTCATTGACCCGAAATCCATATGAAAACATTGTATAATCGAATTTCTCATGCCATTATTTGGTATTGCTTTAAAATCACCCAAATCTGTATGAATTAATCCTAACAATTCATTTGATCTTTTAGTCAGAGATTTATAGGACTTGCTAGCAAACTTTGATTCAACACATGTTTCACATTTATGCATATTATCTTTTGTACAATTAGGCAGCAAACCAAGATTAACCATTTTATGCATACATTTAAAGTTTATGTGACATAATCTAGCATGCCATAATGTAGAAGATTCAAGCAAGTAAACATAAGCCTTATTTATTTTATTAATATTAGTATTAGCAATTACATTGAGTTTGAAGATCCCTTCAGAGATGTAGCCATTTCCTACAAATATTTCCCCCTTAGTGAGAATGAATTTGTCCGATTCAAATACTAGTTTAAAACCCTTTTTGCTTAAAACAGAACGAGAAATAAGATTCTTAGTAATTTCAGGGACATGTAGTACATCCATAAAGGCAAGTTCTTTCCTATCAGTGAATTTGAGAACCATTTTCCCTTTTTCAGCAACAGTTGCAGAGATTTATTGCCCATAAATAACTTTCCATCGCCATTGTTAGGAGTGTAGGTGAGAAACATATTTTTGTTTCCACAAATATGTCTTGTTGCACCAGTATCCATCAACCAATCCTTACTGTCAGTTAGTAAATTTACAGAAATAAGAACACCAACAAATTCTTCTTTAACAATATTTGTTTGTTTGTTGTTGTTACTAACATTTGGACATGGATGTCCTTTATTGTGGTGGCAGTCTAGAGCTCTGTGTCCAATTTTTCCACACACCCAACAAACACCTTTTTTAGTTTTATCTTTTCCTTTATTGTTCCATCTGTTCTTCAGAATTTTAGGCTTAGGCTTAGCCCCCCCAACTCTCAATGACATTTACTTTGGCTTCAAATTCTGAAACATTCAGCCATTCACTCTTGCAGTGATCTTCTTGCACCCTTAGTTTGAGAACCAGATCCTCCATTGACAGATCAGTCTTTTTATGCTTCAGATGTATCTTGAAATCATTTCAAGATTGAGGTAATTTTTCTATCACAGATCCGACAGCAAATTGCACTGGTAGAGCGATGGCCGCAAGTTCATGGAGAATAATTTGTAATTCTTCGACTTGGTTGACAACAGTCTTCGAATCCATCATTTGGTACTTTAGAAATTTCCCAATAATGAACTTCTTTGAACTAACATCTTCAATCTTATATTTATTCTCCAGTGATTCCCATAGATCCTTGGCTATCTTATAAGATCTGTACACATTATATAAAGAATCATCAAGGCTGTTCAGAATATAATTCCTACATAAGAACTCATTGTGTTTCCATACATCAATTGCATTGAGTTTTTCCGCAGGAATATTATCTCCCTCTGCCATAGGGCATTCTTCCTTGACGACATATGCAAGGTTCAATGTTGTTAGATAAAATAACATTTTATGTTGCCATTGTCTAAAGTCTAATCCTTTGAACTTGTCTGGTTTCTCAACATGAGGCTCCACAACATTCGCAGATTGTTCCATAATGAATTTTCTGCTATAGATTGTTAAGAACAATCAATGAATGCAATAAGTTTTTTATTGTATATACTTAAATAGTATCAACAACACAAATAAAAATAGAAACTTATAAAGCAAAAAACAGAAACTTTCAATGCAAGTAACTAAATCAATAACAACACACTAACTTGCATAGATTGAGGCTAGCATATAATGATATGTCTTATAGCAGAAATTCACCCATACCTGTGTGCTTGTAGTTTAATGGATGTTTGCCACCATGATTCAACAATCTGAAAATCGAAGTTTCTGCACTGAAGATTTGATCCCTGGCGAATTTACTTGGTGTCTGTTTTCAAAATCAAAACAGTTTGTCTATGGAAATCCCTTTTGTTTCTATTTGTCTTTTTTTCCTATTACATTTATAAAGATCGAAAATCAGTGGTTATTGTCTTCAAACGTTTTCAGTTTTATCAGAAAAGTTGTGTTGATCAGACATAATTTTCTGATTCAAAAAAAAATTAAAAAAAGAAAAATGTTTCCAAGCAAGAAAGGCACTTAAAGAATCACAAGAGCCTAGGAGCCCCAAGGCCCATCTTTGATTAATTAAATATATATTAAATATATTAATTAATTCTAGTGTCATGCCTACCAACCACACACATCCAAGCCCAAGCCCAACCCTTGTTTTTCCAGTTTAATATAAATGTTTAGAAAATACTTGGAAACACTTATAAACCTTTCATTTTCCATTTCATTTTCCCATGTGGGATTACTCCCTCTATTTACTATACAAACCTCTTACAGTCATGAGTTTTGGACGGGCAAACTATGTCATCTATACGTCTATCCCACCAATGTATACGGGGGCCCTCTTGACTCGGTGTGATTTAGAGATGGTAAAAATCCCCAAGAGGACAGGGGCCATTGAAGCCTTTCCAAATTGGAGAGGGGATTATGAATGAAAATTTGAAAAAATGAATGTTGAGGACAAAGAAAATTTAATACTCATTTCTTATTCAGGGAAGGGATGAAGATCATGTAAAATCTTCAACCCCTCCTCATTACCTATTTAAGTTTTAATTTATTTATTTTTAAAATTTTCAATAAATATATTCAAATTAGTATTTACAATTTTATATAGATGTAAATAGAAAATATCTTAATATATATTTATAAAATATATAAATTATCGATAGTACAAGAACTTAAATGAAATAATTGTAATGAGGATCCATCTTTTTAGTAAGTTACGAACAAAACAAAAATACATAAAAACATAAATTTAAATCTCTGATATATATTTTGATTTATGTAATAGATATTATCAATTTTTTTTGAATATATATGTTTTTATTTTTGGATAATTTAATAGTTCTATCAATATATTTTTAAATGATTTAAATTTATTTTAAGAAAAAAGTATTTGTTATTCGGGATTCGGAAGCCCTCGGGAATCCCTTTTTATTATTCAGGAATCTCCCTCCCTTTCCATTAAACAATTATGAGAGGACGGACAGGGGATGGAAATATCTGAAGATTATCAAGGATTAATACGAAAATTTCGATTTTCTCATTTTCTCTCCCCGTTGCCATCCCTAATGTGATTTATGATTTGTTATATTTTATTATCATAGATTACTTTTGAAGTTTGAACATTTTAATAAAAAATAAAAGTGGGACCTATTTGATAAATGTTACATTCGACTAGACTTGGCCACCGATTCGGTTCGGTTCCGAACTGGAACTGGGAACCGGAATTGAACCAGACGGTTCCGGTTCGGTTCCAAATTTTTTTATTTAATTTAAAATTTTAATTTTAATTTTTTTAAAAAAAAAAATGGAATTTCAAATTTATTTAAAATTATTAATTTTAATTTATATTACATTAAATTAAAAACTTAAATTGAAAATTTAATAAAAGAGCTTGAACTTAAATTTTTAAAAACTTAAGTTGTTTATGTATTCTCTAGGGGTAAGAGGAATCAAAGCTCACGTAGTTCCATTATATTTTTTAGATAGTTCCTCATTACAATTATTTACTCATCATCATTATTTGTGCCTATGGTTAATCCTTCAGCTCCCGTTCTACTTGCACTTGCAGATTCATTGTCGAACGAGTCTTCAAAGTCATCAGGGATATCTCATCGGGGGCATCTTCTTGTTGCCTCAAATCAGCTCGGGTTCAATCATCAACACATATTGTTGCTTCTAAAGTGCTTGGATTTTATATAGATGTAAATAGAAAATATCATAATATTTATAAAATATAAATTATAGATAGTACAAAAAATTAAATGAAATAATTGTAATGGAGATCCATCTTTTTAATAAGTTACAGAGAAAATAAAAATACATAAAACATGAATTTCAATCTCTAATATATATTGTGATTTATGTAATAGATATTGTCAATTTTTTTGAATATATATGTTTTTATTTTTGGATAATGTAATTATTCTATCAATATATTTTTAAATGATTTAAATTTATTTTAAGAAAAAAATTATTTGTTATTCGGGGTGGGGCCCTCAGGAATCCTTTTTTATTATTCCATCTCTTTCCATTAAACAATTAAGAGATGACGGACAAGGGACAGAAACATTTGAAGATTATCAAGGATTAATACGAAAATTTCGATCGCATGATTTGTTAGATTTTATTATTATAGATTATTTGAAGTTTGAACATTTCAATAAAAAAAAATGGGACTTATTTGATAAATGTTACCCTCGACTAAACCTGGCCATCGATTCGGTTCAGTTCTGAACCGGAACTGAATCGTCCGGTTCCCCGACTCAACAAGAATGTGGAACCGGAAACCGGGAAGCAGAACCGAACCAGACATTTTCGGTTCGGTTCCAAATTTTTTAATTAATTTAAAATTATTAATTTGAAGTTATATTACATTAAATTAAAAAATTTAAATTTAAAATAAAATAAAAGAGCTTGAACTTAAATTTTTAAAAACTTAACTTACTTACGTATCCTTTAGGGGTGAGATGAATCAAAACTCACGTAATTCCATTATATTTTTTAGATAGTTCCCCATTATAATTCTTTACTCATCATCATTATTTGTGCCTTTTGTTGATCCTTCAGCTATCGTTCCGCTTGCACTTGCAGATGCATTGTCGAACAAGTCTTCAAAGTCATCAGACGCATCTTCTTGTTGCCTCAGATCGGATCGGGTACAATCATCCACACATGTTATTGCTTATAAAGTACTTGATGTAATGAAGACCGTCTCACTTCCAAAATATTACCTCATAAGCTGAAGGCTTGTTCAACTGCAACTGTGTAAACAGATGCTGTCAGCACCTCTTTAGCAATAATTGATAAAATATGATATATATTTTGATGTCGGTTCCACAAGTTAAGTGAAAAATTTTACTTACTAAACATTCATGAGGAAACTCGAAATTGATAGATAAATAATTATCTAATTCCGGGTTGTTAATCGTGTTATCTCTATGTTTTTTATTTCATTGTAGTAACCAACGATCACCTATGCTAAGTCTTGAATGTATTACAGGTTCGCTACTAGATTGTCCCGGTGATTGCAAGTTATATATACTAACATAATAATTAAACAAATCTATTAAATCAATTTTTATTCCATTTTTTTTTCTAATATTAATTTCATCATATATTCCTAAAAATACATAGTAAGTTTGTAAGTCACTTTTCAAACCTTCTAATTTAAATGTAGGATCAAAACTGTGGCAATAAGATAAATCAATGAAATGTCTTTAAAATAAGTCAATCATTTTCTCTTCATAACAACAATAGCTTCAATTAAAACAATATCATTAATATTTGAACTTTCAGCATGCCCATATAGAGTACCAATAATATTCAAACATTCAATAAGAAATAAATTTATTTTACGATAATAAACTCCACTAAAAATATTTATAACATCATTAAAAACTTTTAAAAGTTCTAATTTTTTTTTTTACAAATATCTCATTGACTATGAAAAAAATATTATATATTGAACATGTTGGGAAAAAACTACATAATACATCTTTTTATTGAAAAGTTTGAGATAAAATAAAATAAGTTGAATTCTAACGAGTTGGAACAATATAACAAAATAAGTTGAATTCTAACGAGTTGGAACATCTCGTGAAAATTTTACCTATTTAATATCATTTAATTTAGGTCCATTCTCTCTTGACATTAGAATATGATCAAATACAATTAAATACAATTTTAATAGGATTAACATAATGTTCTAAAAAAATCAGATCATCTTGAACACATAAATTAAGACAAAAATCTCTAATTGATTGGTTGACATGTGCAACGAACATGAAAAAATCGACGCCCCAAATTTGGTTGACATATTCTTTTAAATCTTTAATTGATACAGTATTTGCAGATGTATTATCAAAATCAATTGTTAAAATTTTACCTAATAAATCATATTCATTAAAAATTACTTTAATCATTTTATAAATATTAACGCGCGTGTAATCGCTCGACGACATGCAACGGCACGCGGACTCTATCCACGCTCTAAAACGCGCGTGTAGTGGTCGTTTTTTAGTCCTTGTAAAAACCAGAGCCCCTTCTGCAAAACGAGCAAACAAACAAACAATATATATATTTAAAAAAGAAAAAGAAAAATTACTGTAAAATTCGTATAATATTTCTCTTTTAAAAAGCCTTATAAGCAAGCAAAGCCAGGCAGCGACTACCAACAAGACAGAGTCTTCGTTTCTCTTTCTCAGCTGTCTTAATAAAAATTCATTTGCCATGAAAGCTTAAGCTCTTTTAACAACAGGTACCCTCTTCCTCTTTCTCTCTATACATACATGTGTACACACACTCGTATATATTTTTGTGTATGAGTGTGTTTCTCTCTCATTACTTTGTACAAATTCACGTTTTGTATGCTTCTAATCTATAAGCTTTTTAATTTTTGCGTAGCAACGAAGACCCATTTGCTTATCTTGATTCATCAGCTTGCTTCTTAACGTGTTTTATTTTTATTTTTTAATATTAACGTGTTTTATTATTTATATTATTAATTTTATTAAACATAAACTGTAGTAAAATTCTCTCTCTCTCTTTTTTTTTCCTCGCTCTTTCTCTTTGCATCGTGTTTTGCTTGTTATAAGATTTAATGTACTTCGCTTTGTGGGATTATGTAAAATTTATTTATTTTTATGTATTTATGTGTTATCGTGGGTATAGAGTTAAAAACTTTAAATAATTTTTTTTTTTGTTATAGATATTTGATTATGCTGTGTTTGTTATTGTATATATATGTGCTTAATGGGTTTTATATTTTTGTGTAATGCTTTTGTTTTTTATTGTCTTGGGATTGCTTTGTGGTTTATTGCTGGTTCAAATATGGATCTAGGTTTCTTTAAGTTCACCTGCAACTTTGTTAGTGCTTGTTTTGTTTTTAAATTTTTGATTTTTTTTTCTACTAATTCTTTCATTATTTTGTTCATAAATTTTTTTATCATGTATATGAAGTTCTTGAATGTTAAATTTTCTAAGGGTGACGAATTTTTTAATTATTTTCCTTGTAGTAGCTGTTTGATTTTCTGGTTTTTGGTACAGAACATGCTGCTTTTTATTTGTATTTTTTTGTCGAAATTAGAGTATATTAATATCTTTTTTTTTGCATAGATTTCAGTGCCTGCTCAAAATTGGGAACTTGCAATTTTCTGTTTATCATTTAGTGGAAACTGGAACATAGTTCCAATAGCTTATAAATATCTGAATTTTTTTTTTTTTTTTTTTTAATAACATGATGTATACTTTCACCTTTTATGCTATTGCTGAATGTATAATAATCATGGTTTCTTTGAATTCTTGTAGAAGATGGATTTTGTTCAAGAAACTAACTGTGGGAATGTACTTGACGATGCATACAGTGAGAAATTACTTTCACTAGAATCTACCGATGTGTGTGATGACTACAGAGATCCGGAGTTGCTTCCTCGAATTGGGGATGAGTATCAGGTTGAAATTCCACCTCTAATTGCAGAATGTTACAGTTCAATTGATGCAGAAACCTCTTGTGGCCTTCCGAGTGAAGTTTTAGTTGGATTGCCTGTATCAATAATGTGGATCAAAGGGGAAGTTGAGGACATTGAACTTGAACCAGTAGTAGGTCATGGTGATTCAACCGATGTATCTGAACGTATCACAGTGACTCAGAATTATTCCGATGGTCATGACTTAAAGCCTAAAGTTGAGCCTACGGATATTGCATTGGACAGAGAAATTGATTGGAGAGAATCATCAAAGTTGGCTTCACAATCAGAGATAAAGATTAAAATGCATCAGAAGAATAGAGGCAATGGTTACCGCCTAGTTCCTGGTTTTGCTGGTGACGCCTGGAGTGATAACGATGAAGCCAGTTTTCTCCTTGGTTTATATATCTTTGGGAAGAATCTTGTTCAGGTGAAGAAATTTGTTGAGAGCAAGAGGATGGGAGAAATACTCTCATTCTACTATGGGAAGTTTTATCGGTCTGACAAATATCATAGGTGGTCAAAGTGTCGCAAAATGAGAAGAAGAAAATGTATATATGGAGAAAGGATTTTTACAGGATTGAGACAGCAGGAGTTGTTATCTCGTTTGCTACCCCTTGTGTCAGAGGAATCCCAAAATACTTTATTGGAGGTACTCGTGACATCCATTTCTACATTTTTATGACGTCTTTAAATGCTAGAATTGCCAAATGATTATGGACTCCTCATGTCATGCATGCATAAATGTCTAATTCACAAACAATTAAATCGAGTTCACATTATGTTTACTGAACTAACTGTGTTGTTTTTCAGTACTTGATTGTGGACTCCACGGTGCTCGTCTTTTTTTCCCATGCTGGCTATCTCTAAAGATTGTAGAGCATCCAACAGTGCAGAAAAATTCATTTTCTTTTTTGGGTTAAAAAAACTAGTCAAGTAATCACTAGTCAGAACAGTAATCGTCGGACATTATGTCTGTTTTTCTTGCATAGTTACTGTAGTTTTCTCTCTTATTTCTCTGCGTTAGAAGAATTGCTGCAATTTTCCGTATATATCCTCGACTTCTATTTCCAGCCTCACAGTTTCTAAACATCTGTAGAAACATTTTTGTTTTCTTTCCTGAATAGCTGATATGAATGTCATCATGCACCTAAACTCTTCTGTCCTTTTTTCCATGTCCAGCTCAAAAAGATAGAGTGGTATAATTAAATCATCATTTGTTTTCTCTCTCATTGGTAGGACTCAAAAGCTTTTGGAGAGGGGAAACTTTCACTAGAAGAATATGTTTTAAATTTAAGGGATAAAGTTGGGTTGAATGCCCTTGTGGAGGCAGTTGGATTGGTAAAGGGAAGCAAGATCTTACAGGCATGGCTGTCGAGCCTTTGAATCACAATAAAGGTGTTACTGTACGTCCAGAGGTACCAACAGGCAAAGCATGTATGATGCTTACTCCCTTGGAAATTATCAATTTACTAACTGGAGGCTATAGGTTAAGCAAAGCCCGATCAAATGATCTCTTCTGGGAAGCTGTTTGGCCTCGTTTGCTTGCAAGAGGGTGGCAGTCTGAGGAGCCTAAAAATTACGGTTGTGCTTCAGGTTCCAAGCATTCTCTGGTCTTTCTTGTTCCAGGTGTTAAGAAATTCTCAAGAAGGAAACTAGTGAAGGGAGACCACTATTTTGATTCAGTTAGTGATGTCCTAAGAAAAGTTGCTGCAGAACCTGGGCTTCTCGAGCTTGAGGTTGGAAAAGATGACAGAGATACCAGCATGGAAGAAAATGGGTGGACCGATGAAACCAAATTGGACCAACAAGATTTTCCTGATCAGCAACGATGTAGTTATCTGAAACCTCGGACTCCAAATCGTGGTGTGGATGGCATGAAGTTCACTGTCGTGGACACAAGTCTGGCTAATGGAGGAACGTTGAAGGTAAGAGAATTGAGAAGTTTACCAGTTCAAATGAGGACCACCTCAGGAAGATGCTCTGAAGACACTGATGGGGAAACTTCTGAGGATTCAACAGACGAGTCTGATTCTTCAGATACCATGTGTTCTCAAAGGAATGAGCAAAATGGCTTGAAACCAAGAAATATAATTGCACCTTTTGATAGGAATATAAACAAGAGCTTTCCTGTCATTGTCTCTGGTTTGACTAGTGCACCTTCTGTAAATATCTCAGGCCAGAAAAGTAATATAGGTAACAGCATGCGGCCAAGAAAGAGAATAAAGGCTCAATTGAACCATAGATTGAAACCTGACAATGGTATTTATTTAGGCCCTGTTACGAAACAATGTTGGAGATTTAATTCTTGTAATCGAACTCAGACAAACAGTACTGTCAACAGCTTAGTGGGTTCAAAATTTAAACAAGATGAGGCCAGATGCTGTGTAGGGAATCTTTATTTTGGTGAGAATATTTCCTTTCAAGTGGATCACTCTCAGGAGAAGTTATGTTCCTCCAATTCTACATCCAAAGGCAGCCCAGTCGTCAGTGGTGAAGGCACTATTGGTAGTACATGTTCTGGTGTTGAACATCCTTATGAGGAACCTCCACCAAGACGGATGATAGACCTAAACTTGCCCGTATCTCCAGAGGCTGAAACTGATGAAGCTTTCGTGAAGGAAGAGACAGAAAGACAACCTGATCAGGTAAGCAGGTTACCAGATGATTCCAGAGCAATGAAAGACACTGCAAATGTGGCTACTTCTGTGGAGAAGCCTGAAGTGAATGCTCGGAGACACAGTACAAGAAACCGACCACTGACCACTAAAGCGCTTGAAGCTCTTGCTTTTGGTTTTATAAGCACAAAGCAGAGGCGAAAGTTTGGGGATTCCTTTCCGGGGGAAACTTCTCGTCATTCTCGTGTAAGGACAAGAGTCACCAAGAATCTTGATGGCGGTATACCAGCGGAGGAAAAAGGAAATGATCTGCATAATGATAATGGCAATATGTTCAGTGACCTTCAGGTTTAAGTCTTGCATTCAAACTTCACCGATAGCTGATTATAACACAAGAAAGCAAATTCCAGCATTCTTTTGCAATTCTGCTTTAGTGTAGAAGATGATCACTTACACTGGAGTTTATAATTTTATTTCACATGATATAAAATTATTATGTGGCGAGGAAGTTGACATCTTACAGTCATTTTGTGATATATGAAAAACCATAACAGGAGTTTATAATTTTATTTCACATGATAGTTATAGTTATTTGTTCAATAACTGATACTCTGACAGGGAGAACTGAAGCTCCGGCTGCTTTCAGACCAAATATTCAGGTCATTTTTCATACTGCCTTTTGGTACAAGTAATGAGTTCACTTTACAAGCCAACTGATAGTCTGATTATGTTAAAGAAGACGAAATTATATGGCCATTAATGTCCCAACTCTCATGGTCCATGGATAGCTTAGTTGACTAGAGCTTGGTGGTGAAAATAAAAATAAAAGATCAGGCGTTCAAATTAGAGATGGCAATTTGTGTTTTCGTGTTGTGTGATATTCCGTTTAAATAATCATGTTAAAATCTTTGAATACGAATAGGGATGGACAAAAAATTAACTAAAATTAAAAAATCGAAATAAAAACTGAACCGAAGTGATAATTTTTTTTATTTTCAAAAAATAATTGTTGGATATTTTAATTAAAAAACCGAACCGACCCAAATTAGAATAATTTTTTAACTAAAAAACCGAACCGAACCGAATTAATTGAATAATTCAATTTATAGATTTTTTTTAAATATTTATAATTTTTTACTTTGGTTATTATTATTTTTATTTTCCTGTATTTTAAATAATTTAAATGATAATTATGTCTTTTGAAAAAAATTTATTGGTATAGTTGTGAAGAGTTACCGTTTAAAAAAATTGAAGTAAATGAATATTATTAATTTTTAATTTTTATTGTTATTACTAAAAAAAAGAATTGTATCGAATCGAACCGACAATTAAAAATAATTACATTTTTTTAAAAAAAATTCGTATAGTTATTATTTTTTTAAAAAAAATCCGAATAATTATAATTATATAATTTTTTTAGAATCATACCAAACCGTGCCTACCCTTAAATACGAACACAGTCTATTTAGCAAACGGGTCGACACCACACATTGACGAGATTAATAAACGGGTCAGTTATGTGTTTAATATGATTAAGACATGAATACACAATTAGTATCACGACTACCCAATTAATATGATTACACAATTAATAATCGGATAATGGACACTTGCATCATGCTGACATGATTATATTAATATTATTCATATAATAAACGGTTAAACATATTGAGGTGATGTGATACCAATACAATATAATTGATAAATAAATTTACATGACACGATATGATTATTAATCATGTCAATTCAAATAAGAAAATTTTGTATCATATTTATATTATGTAATAATATGGTGACTCATATTGACACCTTTAGTCCTAATCCCTCTCCACGAGGAATCTTTTAATTTGAGAGTAGTAAGGATGGCAACGGGCCGAGCTCAAAAAATTTGGCCCGGGCCGGCTCGGATTTTTTTGCCATGTATAGAGAGTAGGAGTGGCAATTGATCGGGCCGGGCTATTGTTACTGCCGACCAGTCTTGGGTTCGAGTTCGGACCGGATTTTATACAGCCTGATTTTTTAATACAAAAATTATATATATATATATATATATATTATTTTACTTAAGCCGTGCCTGAACTTTTCGGGTTTTGATCCCGGACCCGGATTTTTTTATCATGTATATTTGAGAGTTGGTATCGGTGCATGATGACTTAAATATATATATATATAACGAAATTAAACTAGAATACAAGTAGGTGGATGATAATTGCCTTAACTGACTTAAAGTCATCTACGTGGAACCCGAACTTCCTCTGCACCAAATAACCAGGAGCGTGCTTTCCACATCCACCTTCTTTATTTCTTAGGATTTAACTTATTTCACAACAATCTGGTCCGTACGTTAGCCTTTAGGCTACTACTATGGTACCCAAAGGTATCAAATATCCTTAGTTACAAACATATTATTTTGACCATTAAACATGCAATTTAAAATATTGAATATGCAAACTATACCAATAAACATGAAACTTTTGAGAACATGAAATTTTCATGTTTATTGGTAGAATTTGCATATTTAATGGTTTAAGTTGCATGTTCAATGTTCAAAATAATATATTTGTACCCAAAGGTATTTGATACCATTGGGGTACCATAGATGTGTCATAGCCTTTAACATTGAATAAGAATCGACTAAGAAAGCAAAACAGTTGTCGTGTCGTTTTGAGTTTTAACAAATGGGTTAGGCATTTTGTCGAGCATCTGGAAGGATTACATCTTCGCTTCCTACATCATCATCAAAAGCGAAGAACGTCCCAAATGTGGGACCTACTGATGATGTGAAGATCTCGAGGACTGCTCCATTCGACGGTCCGGATCATTCCGGTGAGTAAACTTCCGTTTGGTTTCTATTAAGAGAATAGATATATAAAGAATATTAAATAAGTATAAGAGAAAAAATATAAATATAAAAATTAGAAGAATTTAATTAATAAAAAAAATTATTTCTTTAAGATTTACGGGATGTACGGGATAAAAGAGATGTACAGAATATTTCCTTAAGATTTATTTTGATTAATTAATTAATTAATAATTTTTATTAAATAATTTATTTCAAAAGTCAATGAAGAGGAAGTCTTTCAGGAGATGGGTAAATAAGTCATTGGGGGGGACATTGAGGGGGACTGACATGGGGTGGGAGAAACAATTTTCTTCTGTTAATACCATAATCTACCGTTTTGGCAGATAACATTATTTGAGAGTATAAATTTACTTATAAGTATTATAACGAAAGTATAAACTAGTTTATAAGCTCATTAAACTCTATAGCAAACACTACAAAATATTGAAGTTTGAACACATTAGCTCGAATATAATGGAAATGAAACAATATAAAGTTAATTTCTTATAAATGGTTAAACAATTAAGGTTTAATTTGCTATTTCTTTTACAATACATGTTTAAGGTTCAAATGCCAATGAGGGATAAAATTGGTATTGTACATGGTTTTAAAAAATGGAATATAAAGGCTCAATAGTCCAGGGATAAGGTTTGACAGAGAGACCCGAACAAGTGGTATATAAGAGTTCTCCCGAGAATATAAGTATCGTGAAAGATGAAGAAAATTTGGATACTGACCCGACAACACGAAGAGTGTTGATTTAGGAGTTTTCTAAGAGTTTGATTGAAACCGACCCGATGAAGTCCCTATATGTAAACCTGACCTGATTGGGAGAGCTAAAAAGAATCTTTGATAATATCATCTGTCTCGATATGCTGACCCGAGGAATGAAAATGGGATCACAGGACGACCTGTATTGGAGTCATCTGACGTATGCCCTAGTTGAGAAGATAAGCTTCTTAAAGACCAATGATGACTGTGGGAAAACAATGGTTCTCATTGAAAGTAGCCTATTCCTGCCGCCATAGGTCGGTGTAGTGGCATGGAGCCGTCAGAGGCCACCATAGGCCGATGCAGTTACAGTGAAATGGGTTGATCTGATTGGCCAATAGAAATGTAGTTGAGGAGAGTTGTAATGACAATGATGGAAAAGTGGCATATGATGATGTCAGAGGCTGTGAAATAATGAATTTGGAAGCCTATATACAAGGGTTATAAATTTTGCACCTCACAATTTGTAAAAAAAACTAAGAGCTTAAGAACTAGTGATAAAGAGAGAAAAATGGTCAGTCATCCGACTCTTTGAGAGAATTATACCGGGCTTGTGTAAAATCTGAGGTGTTTTATCACTTTTTGAGTTCATTTCCCCATTATAGCTCGGGTCGGTCTTGACCTCGAGCAGTAATAAAATACACCATATTTCTCTCATAGATGTACGTAGAAGTCACTCTTCATCGAACCACGTAAACTCTATGATTTATTTGTTTGCTTGCTAAGTTTGTTTTGGTTCCTAACTAGCCAAACAAATTCATTGCTGAGGAAGGTTTGTTCGAGGGGTTAATTTCCCATATTGCCCTTGGAATGAAAAAAAGAGCAGTCAAGAATTGGCCCAATTTGTGGGGAACAGTACAAAAGTAATACAACACACTAGCTAATAATAGAGCTCCAGAGGCCTCAACGACGGAGTGGATTGAAAAGATGGAGGAGAACTTGCGGTAGGAAAGGGAAAATGCCCGAAAAAAAAGGAGACATCCCAGGCCTTCATGAAATCCATGATTGAGAAGATCGAGAAGTCGGACAGGAAAAAAGGTGAATAGGGACAAATGGGGCCCAAAGAAGGAGAAAAGAGATTGTCAGTAGGAAAAGACTAGTGGGTGGAGAAGATGAGCGAGAGACTGGGGGAGAAAATCTCGAAGAATGAGGTCGGTGGTCATAGCCAGTGAAACACCATCATAAGAGGTTTGGGGGGATGTGACGATAGACGAACGCTTGAATCATCCAGTAATAGCCTCTACTTGGGGGAGAGCGATTATGAGAAGCAATGGCATAGAGCCATATGTGGGAGGAGATACCATGCCAGAAGAGGAGATTATGAGGAAGCCTCCAGCAAAAGACGGGAGGATACCGATGTTAGGGTTGGTACTCTGAGCGTCAATTTCTCTTGTATTTCTTTGTAAATACTTGTATAAATATTTTATTATGAATTAAATAAACAGTTTCTATAATATGAATTGTTTTATAATATGGTAAAGTCGTAAATGACCTTACAATGATTGGTTATGATATTGTTGCAAAAATATCGCAACTGACATTGAGTTGTATCGTAACAGTATCATTTTTGAACAGTTCCTGGTCAAGGTTTACTTTACTTGGCCAGTTAAGTAAACCCGCTGAGACTGGTACATGTCGTATACTGGAATCTTGGATTCCAATGGTTTCTCAATGAACCATGGGTCTTAGAGACTTATATAGACATGTAGGTGTTTATATCGGATAAACACTGAACGACTCACAAAGATTTTGGATAGATGGTACACCAACGTCAATAAGAATCTTCTCGGGTCGAGTGATCATAGCGGTCCTCCGACTTGAGATACCACCGTGGATGTATGAGGTATCCTCCACACTTTGATGGCAGTCACGTCAATGATCTATTTAGATCAGACCTCCGTCTGTTCGTTGGGTGTGGACTGATCCTCAAGACATCCTGTGTGTATCAAGATAAGGATCTGTCAGTTCTGTGTACAGAGCATAGATATCCATTATGGAATTAGTAATTTGTTAAATCCATGGGCCTGTGGTACACTGTAGAAGTGAGTGTTAAGTGTTATTAAGAGATTGCTAATAGAGACGTCGACAAGATTATACCTATAGAGATTTGACCTTTATATCTATATCTTTGGGATAATCCGAATATTTGTGACGGATGGATTATACGTATGCAGTGACCTCGACCTGTATGATTCAGTGAGTTTATCTGTGGTCGTCATAATTTATGGGTGGGTAGATTATGGACACGAAATTAGATTTTATGACGGATATGCTTGAATCTAGAGAGTCTCACTAATGAAATATACTCATAGAGTACTAGGGCAACTATTATAAATAATATTGATTATTTATAAATCGTTTAACGGTTAAACGAAAAATACATGCTTAAATGGTTATCCGACCATTTTCTAATTAGTGTGTATTTAGATTAAATACTTGATTTTATTAAATACACATTAATTATTTGTCAAAAAAATTATTTGACATATGTTCCAAATATATGTATTATGTTATAATTTAATGAAAATATGATACATGTATTTAGATATTTGTATTAAGTAATTGTCTAATTTTTTAATTGTTAAATGATTAGAATTATTTAATACATTTATCATTATCATTATTAAGTCTTTAAATGACTAATTTTGATTGGTGCACATGTATTTTTCGTTTTGAAAATGGTAGCAAAATTGAGTTTGAATTCTTTTAATTTGGATTAAAAAATTAAAAAATTCAATTTACCATTTTATCCATGCAAATTTCGGCCAACCCTAGGTATAAAAGGCTTTCATTTTTATTTGCTTCAACATAAGTATTAAGTCTCTAAAAATATCACAAAGAAAAGTTGAGAGAAAAAGAAAGGAAAAAGAAGAAGATTTGAAGAAAACTTGAATTTAAGTAAGTTTTTTCAATTTCTTTTCAACTAGAAAAATATTTCTAGGGTTCCAAGCTTTAACATATGATGTTTGAATTTTTTTTCTCTATTACTTTCAGTATATGAGATTGGTGTTGCAAGCATGTTAAGAAAGAATGCTTATAAAGTGTTATTAAGCTTTCTTTTAGTCATTAGATGACTTGGTTTCCATTCTAGAGTTGTTAGGCCACTCAATGATGACCTAGAATTCTTCTTGAGTTGTTTCAAAGTGGTGATACTTGCTTGGTGTTGTAGAGATTAGATTAAAGTGTTGGATTAAATTAATTTGGTGTAATTTATTCAATTTGATGAATTTATAAAATTAGGGTTTATACCCTTTCCAAATTTGGGGCTTTCATATATGTGTTTTATAATGATGTATATATAATGTACATTTAATTTGGTGTTGATTGGATTTGATCTTAACTTGTTTTGAACAAGATTGGACCAAATTGATCAAAATTGAAACTTGGTGGGCTTCACGGTAATTGAAACTTCGAGTAATTAAGTCCGTAGAGGTGTCTTAACACCTAGTGCCCTAAAGCCAACTGGTTTGGGAGTCACTGGCTCAAAGCTCACTACATGGATTGAAGATGTTGCTTTATTTATTTTACGTAAAAAAAAAAAAGAAGTTCCATTGCTAAAAAGATGTGAAGTCTGATATAACTTTAGGATAAAAATATTACCCTCTTTTCAACTACACTTGTAAATTTTGTGGGCACAATGATTTGATTAATACTTTGTTGGTTGTGTATATGGAGAATGGTAAAAATAATAGGAGAATTTACTTATTTGGTAATTCAGAAAGAAAGAAAACAACTACTAAATTGGATAAGAAATTTCACTTGTTTAGTCACTAACTTGTTTATTCTCTTTTCTTTTATCTTTTTGCTTTTGTGTGCATTAGTTTTATATTGACGTTTGTGGGTATCGTTGTTGTAAGCCCTCACGAGACTACAACTCGTCCACTAGGGACACCTAGGGGTTTAAAAGCTTGTTGCATATGCTAAATGCAACTGTGATCCCTACGAAAGTGGCATAGTTTAATTTTATGTTAATGTTGTTTATTGCACTTTATTTTGTTGTTTTGCTCGAGGACTAGCAAAATGTTAGGTTTGGGGGTGTGATAAGAGGTAAATATATCAATATTTACCGTCCCTTTTACTTAATATGTTGCATAGTTTCTTGAGTTTTGTGAATATTTTGTAGATAAATAAAATAACAGGACTCTTTGGAATCAATTCGGGGCCAAAATAGCGAAAAAATGACAAAAAAGGCAAAAATGTATAAAATGCTCCGTTTGCTAAAATACACCGACTGCTATCATGCGCCGCTAACGTGCACCAGACATGTGTCACAATCATAACAGACTTGATAACATGCGCACTTGCTAATGTGCGCCTACCATGTGTCAACATCACAGCAATCTTGCTAACATGCGCGGGACACGTGTCACCATCACATGCTGCCAACATTCATCATTGAAACACATCAATGCTGACGTCATGAAGAAGTCAGCATCGTGACGCGCAAGCATTTTGAGTCGCGACGCTAAACCAATAATTCAGATGCCGACGCCACGTGTCACAATCGTGTTTAATCAACGGTGCATTGCGACGCGTAATGTTCCATGCGTCGCGATGCGTGAGGCCAAACTTTGCCTATAGATTAAGGCCGATTTCAGAATTCCAATTCATACTTTCTTCTGAGGAATTCCTTAAGAATACTAAGAAGATTGTATCTTGCTTGTTTATTTATAGCTTTTTGTATTAAATTTATTTTAATTTACGCAATAGTTCTTTCTTTATTTTACTTTTATGTCTTTATTTTATTTTTCAGCATGAGGAGGTAACTCCCCTCTGCTGAGATTAAAGGTTAAGCTTTTATTACTAATATTTAGATTAATCTCCCTTAATTATAATATATAAACTATTTAAAACCTGACTTAATGGGATACCACCTTTATGGTCGGTTGGACTTAATTAAATTGATTTTAACCTGACTAAATTAGATACCGCCTTTATGGTCGGTTGGAATTAATCATAAATTTGACTTAATCATGATACCGCCTATATGGTCGGTTGGTAATATCACGCAAAGTTTATATATTATAATAAAGGAGATATCAAAAATAGATGTAATAAAAGTGGATCCTCTAACCCCGAGCATTTTCTTTACTGTTTTATTTACCTTTTTAATTTACAGCATTTACTTTATTAAAGCTTTTACTAGCCTTAGATATATGTCGTAAATAAACCCGTTATCTGGGGTTGTGATGAAATCCAATATCACCGGTTTATAAGGGGTTATTTTATAGTTTAGGTAATATAAAGGTTTATTTATTAAGTCTTAAGCCTAATGCTTCTTGTTAAATGTCCATTAATAAGATTGATGTGGTAAAGTTAAAATTAACTTGACAAATGAATTTTAGGTTTCAGCCTTAGACCTAATAGTCCACGATCTCCCTTAAGGATTAGATACCCCTTAATAGATTTCCTTCCAGGATAGACATATATATGTCGGGCGGGGTAGCCACAATTGGAGCTTATTCTTAATGAATTCAGGTAACTTGGTTAACATAGACATATGATTAATTGGGTTATACTGGGTATTTGCATCTGACCATCGACATAGGCTTTTGCATAATTTTGTGTTTCAAGTTAATAAACCGATATATTGCACAAACATGAGATAACCACTTCATCTTTAAAAGATATTGGAAGGATTCAAAACCCTATATAGTTTAATAATGTTGATTTTACCTTTAATTCACTTTCGCGCTATTTTATTTACTTGTTTTAGTTTAAAGTCACCATCCAATCAAACAACAAATCTATTAGATACTTGTAAACATTTGACTTTATAAATTAGTAGCTTAGGTATTAAGTCCTCGTGGGATCGATACATTTTATACTACTTGAACGATACGTGCGCTTGCGTTATACGTGTGTGATCACGCCGATCAAGTTTTTAGCGCCGTTTACAGGGACTTACTTATCTTTCACTATTAATTTTGAGGTTAGATACCTTTACTTGTGTCTAGTTTGTTTTTATTTATTATTTCTTTTTTCTTGTGTTTCAGGTTCTCAGACACTACATGAGAAGAACAAGAAGCTTTGAAATCTGACCGCTTAACCCAGAAATTGAAAGAACTATTAGACAGTTGAGAAGGGAAAGGCGAGAAGGCCAAGAAACACTGATTAACATGAGACCTGAACGTTTAGAATTTGCACCACCAATTCCCATTCGAGACAGAACTATTCTGGTGGTTGAGGGCTTCATTTCATGTATTGTACTTCCTCCCTTACCAGCAAATATGTGTGACATCAAAACATGCATTCAGATTATACAACAGTGAGTTTAGTTTGGGGGGAATACAACTAAAGATCCTAATGCCCACATCAGCAACTTCTTGGAAGTTTGTGGCACATTCAATTATAATCGAGCGGCTGAAGAAGCAATGAGACTGCGGGTTTTTCCATATTCCTTGAAAGATAGAGCTAAAGCTTGGCTACATTCACTACCAGCAGGTTCCATCAAAACTTGGAAAACTCTAGCCACCAAATTCCTTGCAAAGTAATTTCCACTAGCCAGAACTGTAAAGCTGAGGATTGAAATCACATCCTTTGTGTAACATGACTCATAATCCCTCTGCGAAGCTTGGGAAAGATACAAAGAGTTTATCAGAAAATGTCCTCACCATGAGATTGCAAAGTGGCTACAAGTCCAAACCTTCTACAATGGACTTTCTGGATTAATGAGAACCATAATTGATGCTGCTGCTGGATGAGCTTTAATGGAAAAAGGAGAAGATCAGGCTTGGGACCTAATTGAAGAAATTGCCAACAACAATTATTTGTGGCCAACAGAAAGGAGCATGATTCAACGAATCGCAGGAATCTATGAAGTTGGAGCCAACACAGCAATGAATGCCAAACTGGATTAGATATGCAAATTCATGGAAACTCTTAGCATGCAAAGTAATATTGGATCCACAAGTTCACCATATGGAGGAGCACCAAAGACAGAATCATACCACCAAAATGAAGAGACGGTGAATTATGTCAACAATTTCAACAGACAGGGAAACAATCCATATTCCAACACTTACAACCCAGGGTGAAGGAATCATCCTAATTTTTCATGGAACAACAATTCAGGGTAAAGGAACAATCTACCACCAGGATTCCAACAGCAAAACAAAGGTCATGAGTATGAAAAAGAACCAGGAATAACAGAAGTGATGGCCCAGTTGAAAAAGCAAGAAGCAAAATATGATGCCTTAGCAGCTATGGTTCAAAATCAAGTAGCATTAAATCAAAGCCATTCATATTTTATAAAGGCATTGGAAAATCAAATTGGACAACTGGTCAATGCTCAGAATTACAGACCGCCAGGTAACCTTCCTAGCAACACAGAACCAAATTCAAGGAACAGAGGGAAGGAGCAATGTCAAGCCATTACTTTGAAAAGCGGTATTGAAATCAACAAAAATGTTGGAATCAAGGCATCCATTGAGGAAGTTCCAAAAGAAACAGAGCCACATATGGAGGAAAAAGATTCACTCCACCTCCACATTTTCCACAACGTCTTCAGAAAAATAAACTGGACAAGTAGTTTGCTCGATTCTGGGAGGTCTTCAAAAAACTGCATATCAACATTCCATTTGCAGAAGCGTTGGAACAAATGCCAAGCTATGTCAAATTCATGAAAGACATTTTGTCACAAAAACAGAGATTGGGAGATTACGAGACAGTAGCATTGACATAAGAATGCAGTGCCATCATTTAGAGGAAACTTCCCCCAAAGTTGAAAGATCCTGGCAGTTTCAGCGTTCCATACACCATAGGAGAACATTACACCGGTAAAACTTTGTGTGATTTAGGTGCTAGTGTTAATTTGATGCCTTTTTCGATTTACAGGAAACTACAAATTGGAGAAGCAATGCCCACCTCAGTCTCTCTGTAACTTGCTGATAGAACGCTCGCATTTCCAAGAGGTGTAGTTGAAGATGTGCTGGTCAACGTCGAAAAACTCATTCTCCCAGCAGATTTCATTATCCTTGACATGGAAGAAGACAAATATGTACCTATTATCCTCGGGAGACCATTCTTGGCTACAAGTCAAACTGTCATTGATGTACAAAAAGGAGAACTAACCATGAAAGTACAGGACCAAGAAGTGGTCAGGTCCATTTGTGATTACTCAGGTTTTACCATATGGAGCTGTTAAGTTACTTGATCCCAACACCAACGATACATTCAAATTTAACAGCCAGTGTGTCAAGTGTTAGTCTCTAAGACATGCCACAAGATCACTAAGCATGATTAAAGTGCGAATAATGAAAAAGTTTGCGAAAAAAACTTACAATGATTTGGATGATTTCAAGACTTTTTCTTTGATTTAATGGAAGCTCCAAGCTTTCTTTGAGTGTTTCCAACACTTGGGTGAGTTTCCCTATCACTTTGATTCACTCCTTTAAGTGCTAACTTGAATAAATTTTGAAAGAAAAAATTGTCCTCCAAGAACAAGGGTGTTCGACAATGGTGAGAGAGAAATGGGAATAATGTTTTTCAATTTTGATTTCTAAAATCAATTACAAAAAACAAATCCAAAAGTTGCATTTATATTTTCCAAAAAAGTAAAGTGTGTTGGACAAGTAAGCTTTAAAAGCTTCCAACCACTTCCATCAATCAAGTGACATGTTGATGTAAGTTGGTGGGCCCCACTTTAAATTCCAAATTTAAGTCGGACAATCCAACACGCAACTTCGCTCGGGCCTGAGTTCGTTTAATTCCGAATTAAACGAATTTTCCGTTGCGACTTAATTAAATCCAATTTAATTAAATAATAATGCCTAGCAAAATTATTACGGAAGTCGCTCGCGAATTAATTCCAAATTAATTCGTTCGCTTGAATTAAAATCCAATTTTAATTCTGCGTTGAAATCTAATTTCAATTAATATACCTAATATATTATTTTAGCCCAATTAAAAAAATTAAATAGTAAAATCTAATTTAACTATTAAATTTACTTTACCGATTAATTCTAAATTAATCGCGTTCTCTCTTCTCGAAGAATTTATTCCCAGATAAATTCTCGACGTAATTAATCCCAGATTAATTCTTTCTCATTTAATTAATCCCAGATTAATTTATTGCCGTAATTAATCCCAGATTAATTTTCTATCTCATAATTAATCCTAGATTAATTTTCTGTTCGAGTCAAATCTCAACGGTGAATCTTCGGGAAGCGACCCAAGAGATCCCTGGATATGTTGGCAGTAAATACGGTTATCGGACTATCCGAATACGTGCGTACCCATATCACGTCCTTACCAATTTACAAGACATGGTTGGCTTCTAGCAAAGCACCGTGCCTACCCAATTCTCCAGAAATATTCCGTAAATGAATATGTAATCTTTGTCAGGCGTAGTATACGTAGTATTGCGTATTACGATCTAGTTTCAAATGTCACATGCCAGGCCTGGGGCTGGTTTTGTGTCTGCCCCGTACGAAGCATATATCAGATCACAAGCAACTAGTCTCTTTAATCGGATAATCATGACCTTGTCATATTATCCCGATAGCTGCAGCATTTAAGAGAGTACCAGTTTTGTATCCCTGCGTGATCATCATCTCCATATGACTGAAGTGATACTTCCATCTTGACATCACACCCTATACACTACAATTCTCAGTATACCCAGAAGAGGCGTACACAGAACCTGTTAAAGCCACGGACGACCAAAAACAAAGTATACTGATTGTCGTAAGTATTAGCAATGCAAGTCTCAGGTTAAGACCAAATACACCTACCCTGATACGGATTCCCATAGACACATAGTCACACTACCAATGGGATTCCGAGGGGTCTTTCCAGAGTGAAGCTGTTTCTGTACCATCGGTAAACACAACCTCCTATTACACTTGCATTAGTATCCAATACTTAAACATATGAGAACTATGTCGTTATGCTTCCATAACACGCACAAGTGTAATACTAGTATATTCCGCATTATCGATGTCGAGTCTCGATAATACTACGACTAGAGATATTTAATGATTAAACCTTAGTGGATTAATATTGTCTCATATCTTATTAATTTGGTACTAATCATATGGACTTCTATTATTTATATCTCGGTAATCCAATTATAAATGATAAAAGAGCAGTTTCATTTGTCACACATTTAATTTGTACAACAACACCATGTTCTGTACAAATAGTGATGCTATGGGTAATAATTGTCCAACAATCTCCCACTTGGCCTATAGCCAATCACTCAAGTGTCCTACACCTGAACTATGTACGGGTCGCTCAAACTTCTGCTGAGAAACAACTTTCGTCAGTGGATTTGTAATGTTATCATCTGATGAGATTTATTTGATCATCACATCGCCACGATGTATGATCTCACGAATCAGATGAAATAGTCAAAGTACATACTTGGATCATTGATGAGACCGCGGTTCTTTAGCCTGCGCTGTAGCCTAGCTCAGCTGCTAACATAACTACTTATAATCCAATTAGAAATTTTTTTGATCCAAAATGCTTTTTTGCTGCCTCAGCTGCAACAATGTCCGCTTTTGTTGTTTATTCGGCAACAATATCTTACTTGGAAGATTTCCAGCTCAATGTTCTGTTATTCAAACTATATACGTACCCTTATTACGACTTACAGTCGTCTTTGTTGGTTTGGAAACTTACAGCGGTGAACCCAGTCACTTCAAGTTCTCATTCTCCATAAATTAAGAACGCATCCTTAGTTCGTCTAAGATACTCAAGGATGTTCTTAACATCAATCCAGTGACTATCACCTGGATCGGCCTGATTGTGACTCCATATGCTCAAAGCATATGAGACACCAGGTCACGTACATATCTTTCAATGTACGAGCTCTCGGAGAGTGCCAACAACTTTTAGATCTATCCCAGTAGATCCTTATTCCTAGAATAAATGTTGCCTCTCCCAAGTATTCCGTGGAGAATTTTAATGAAAGCCAAGCTTTCATCGATTGTTAATATGGGAATGTCATTGCTGTGAAGCAATACATCATCATATTATAGGACAATCATTGTTAGTGCGCTCCCACTAACCTCCTTATATACTCAAGAATCATTATCGTTTTGAATGAAGTCATATACCATTATGATATCATCAAAACGTTGGTTCCAAGAACACAATGCTTGCTTCAATCCATAAATGGATCGATTTAACTTGCAAACCTTGTTTATATGTTCCGGCACGACAAAACCGTCAGGATGTTGTAAACATCCTCCTAAAGGTTTCCGTTTTAGGAAAGCGATTTTGACGTTCAACTACCATATTTCATAAAAGAAATATGCAGAATTAGCAAGCATTATCCGAATGGATTTAATCATGGCAACGGGTAAAAGATTTCATCATAATCGACACTATGTTGATGACGATACCCTTTCATTACAAGCCTAGCTTTGTACATTTGTATGTTTCAATATTTCATGTATGTCTTCACCATGAAGACTCACCAATATACACAATGCCTTTCGGTACATCAACTAGTATCCAAACTTGGTTGATATACATGGAATCCATTTCGGACTTTATGACACTTTGCCATAAAAGGAGTCGATACCTTGTATCGTTTCCTCATACGTAGTCAGTTCGTCTTCCTCAATAAGATTGACATCTACATGAGGTGAGATCAGAAACCTATACCTCTTAGGTTATTTTCTGACTCTCTCCGACCTACGCGGTTCTTGTGTATTCGAAGATTATTGGTATAGTTTCATCCCTGATGAACTGTTGGTGTTCCGTGAGGACTCGGTGCCTGGAATAGTATTACTCCGATTTCCATCGAGTTTTACTTTCCTCCCACTTACCACTGCATATAGGAATTCCTCTTAGGAAAACCGCATGGAGAGCAACAATTACATTGTTCTCTAGTGAGTTGTATAAGTACTATACTTTGGTTTCCCTAGGACAAACAATTAAAAATAGGCACTTATCCGATTTGGGTTCTAGTTTGGTACCTTCCAAACATGTGCCCAGCATTCCCAAATCTTCAGGAATGAGAAATCTGGTTTCTTTCCTGTTCATATCTAATATGAAATATGTCTACCAGATTTTCATGGAACCTTATTCAAAATAAGTATTGCACTGTTTAATGCTTATCCCTTGAAGGAAATTGGTAGCTCAGAGCGACTCATCATTAACCTTATCATGTCTAACAAAATTCAGTTTCTCCGTTTGGACACACCGCTCAATTGAGGTGTTCCGGGAGGAGTCCACTGTGAAAGAATACTATACTCTTTCATGTAATCGAGAAACTTATTGCTTAAGTATTTTCTACTAAGGTCTAACCATGACATTTTAATACTTTAGCCGGTCTGTCTATCTACTTCGTGTTGAAACTCTTTGAATTACTCAAAATTTTCTGATTTGTGTTTCATTTGAAACACATAACCGTAACGCGATGCTACATCCGTAAAGGTTACGAAGTAATCATATCCACTTCTATCCTAGCTAGACATGGGTCCACTTACGTCACTATGAACGAGGGGTAACAGATCGGTGACACTTACACTTTTACCAAATTAAATGTATTTTAGGCACTTTGCCTAATAAACTAGATTCATAGACATCATTTGAATTAGAATCAAATCCGTCCTAGTATCCACTCTTCGAAAGTGTGGATATACGAGTCTTGTTAATGTGTCCTAGACAACAATGCCACATATAAGTCTCAACTGATTAATTCAGTTTGAGCTATTTGTTTGTCATGTTATATGTTTGAGATTTGTTTATATTCAAAATATAAATACTGTTATTCACATCTAATGTGTTTATCTCAATATCATCTTTATAAACAAAACACTTAGTGTTCTAGAATATAAAGGTATACCCGCAACGGGTTAAACTTAGATATAGAGATAATGTTTCTAGTCAAACTAGGTATATTTTAACAGTTTCCTAATTTAGGTACATGCCCAAATGGCAGTTCCAAAACTTAGGTTTCTACGGGCAAAACAGTGACTCTCGTCCCGTTTCCGACTCGTAGGTCAATATCATCTGAAGCCAGTCTCCTGCTTATCAGCAGATCCCGCACATCAGTATATATGTATGTACCATACCAGTATCAAAATCCAATTTTAAAACTAGTAGTGGTCATGTTTATAACAAACATACCTGAAGTCGGACCCTTCTCCGTCTTCACTTCCTTCATGTCTGCCTTGTCCATACGGCAGTCACGCTTCCAGTGACCCCATTTTCCATAGTTTAGGCAGACATCTTGGGATATGTCATTTGTCTTCCCAGAAGACTGTGACGATTTAGCCTTGCCATTTTTTCCATATCCCTATAAGCCTTCAGCCAAGCCTTGACCTTCTGGGATATTGAAGTAAGATGCGTCTTGCACTACTTGTCTTTTTGCAAGCTCTAGCTCTGTCTCCTTGAGCATAACCATTAACGCTTTAAGAGTTTTCTCTTGCAATTAGTACTTCTAAGATCTAAGATTAGATATGTGAAGATCCTTCAATTTCAGTATCATACTATAATGATCCAATCCTTTATTCTAAAATCATTGCGGCAAGCATGACGGATTGAGCACTAAAGTTATCATCATCATGAGTCTTCCAAAACTCATGCTCTATTATTTGCTCAACTCCGAGCTTAGGCCTGAGAGGTCGCTCTATCAAATAGAGTAACTTCTCGACTCCCAGGACTATCCTGAGATTTAATTCCCAATTTGGAAATTGAAGCCGCTTAAAGATATTTTCACCCAGAATTATGTTTTAAACGCTAATCTTTCAGTTATCTTGATTCCAATAGTCCAACTATCCAATCAACGATTTCGGGTACAATCAAATATAATGATTTGTATAGTCTAACTATATAATCAACTACTATTTGATTGGTTAAATTCAAATATATTGATTACTATAATCCAATTATATAATCAACTATAAATGAAGTAGTTTGAATACAGTCCAACTGTTTAATTAAAACAACAATTGAATATTAGTCCAACTAATATATATAAATTTTTAATGACGAAAAATGAAATGAGCGCATATTGGCAAATATCTAAATGAAATTGCAAATTTAATACTTGCCTCCCACTAATTTTCGGCGAGCCTCTAACCCTCTGTGGAGTACTCGGGAAACCTAGTTTCCTAGTGGGCTAAAATCCCGTTAAATAACACACAATCTTGACTTTGGCCAACAAATTGTATACTACTTAACTAGGTAGATCTCTAAGATCAATTGGATCTCATCCAATTCCTAGATCCAGTAGGTAGAATTCCAAGTCCGAAACATATATCCAATATATGTAAATATATCCAATATATTTCCTAACCTTTTTTCCTCTAAATCAACTAAGCCTTGGCTTTGGCTTAACAAGCTTAATGATTTTAGTTAAGCGCGACCCATTGACAGTGGGAAAGCTTCGTAATCGAGGCCGATGAACAAGAAGTGACCTTGACTTTGGCCAACAAATCACAACTTGCCCAAGGCGTACAATATGGAACAAAGCCTTCATGATTCAAACACATCCGCGATGGACAAAGGTCTTAACTTTGGCCAACAAACCAGTGCCAATCTTGGATCTTGAGAGAGAATCACTCAATGGAAGGAAATCGCTTAATATTTATTGATGGTTTTTCGCATAAATTGGCAACCAATTTATTATCTTTAATTAGGTCTCATCATACACCCTTAAACATGCATTCTAAAAAACATAATAAGGCGCGTAATAAAATTAATAATGATATACAGATGGATATACAACAAACTTGTTCCTAGAATAAATCTCTCCATTTCCTCTCTCCCGCTAGCACTATTCATACTTCTACCCAATTATATAATACTTCTAAAGAAACCTCATTTGTATTGAGGGGAATTGGTGAGAAGTGAAATACAATGAGAAAAGAAGTAATAGGCTGGACACGCAGGTCCAATTAAATAAATTCTAAATTTATTACAACAATTTCCAAAATTGCCCTCACCCTTCTAATATCCATCCGATATACATTATTCATACATACATCCAAGTATTCACACATAGCATGTTATCAATCAATCTAATCCAATTAATTAATCTTTAATTAATGACCATCCAATGTGCAAACAATGATTTGATTCGCGCGAGTCCAACTCGTTTAAGAATAAATACTCAAAGTACGTATTCTTGAATTATATCGAACTATAATTTTAAATCCAATTAAAATTATATTCAATACTAATTCACATTTAATTCCAAATTAAATTATTACACTTTTAATTGTCCCTTTTAGACTTGGATTCCAAATCCAATCTTTATGGGTCTCAAAGGCCCAATTAGTATCCGATACTATTCAATTAAAGTCCAATGGGCTTTTAATTAATTCTTTAGGCATGGGCTTTGGCAATTATGGGTCAAACCCAAGATGCCAAGGCCCAATTAGGAATCACCCTATGCCAAAAATCAATTTAGGCCATTAGGCCCAATTAAATTATTTAAATGCCCAATTGTCATATTTGGACTTTATGGAAATGGTTTTAGGCCCAATTGGATCCAACCAATTATCCTAAACCAAACTTGGCCCAACCAAGCCTATTAAGCCAAATTACAACAAATTAAATTAATTCATTATTCCAAATTACAAATTAATTCAATTCAAGTGTAATTACCATAATTAATTAATTAATCTAATGCTTCCAAAACACAAATTAATTCAATTAATCATGCTCTACATTTCCAATTCATGTCCAACACAAATTGAAGCAAAATCAATCTAATAACATGCATTATGGCTCACGGAAATTGGCAATAAAAACATTCAATTTGATTTCAATCGAATTTAAATCAACATTCATTATTTCTATCATGCCATTTAACACATCCAATTGTTAAAATTCAAAAATCACCATGATACTTCTAGGGTTCATAATTTAGCCAAAGGGTAATTTTGGGGAAAATTAATCCTATCAATTTTTCACAAAATTGAAGATGCACAAATCCAATTCAACATCATTCAAACACAACCCAACAACCAATTTAGGAAAATCAAGTTCTAAACACAAAAATCCCCAATTAAAGTCATAAAGCCTAAAATTCCAAATCAAACTTAGGATGGCTCTAGATACCATTGTTAGTCTCCAAGACATGCCACAAGATCACTAAGCATTATTAAAGTGCGAATAATAAAAAAGTTTGCGGAAAAAACTTACAATGATTTGGATGATTTCAAGACTTTTCTTTGATTTAATGGAAGCTCCAAGCTTTCTTTGAGTGGTTCCAACACTTTGGTGAGTTTCCCTATCACCTTGATTCACTCCTTTAAGTGCTAGCTTGAACAAATTTTGAAAGAAAATTTTGTCCTCCAAGAACATGGTGTTCGGCAATGGGGAGAGAGAAGAGGGAATAGTGTTTTTCAATTTTGATTTCTAAAATCAATTACCAAAAACAAATCCAAAAGTTGCATTTATATTTTCCAAAAAAGTAAAGTGTGTTGGGCAAGTAAGCTTTAAAAGCTTCCAACCACTTCCATCAATCAAGTGACTTGTTGATGTAAGTTGGTGGGCCCCAATTTAAATTCCAAATTTAAGTCGGACAATCCAACACGCAACTTCGCTCGGGCCTGGGTTCGTTTAATTCCGAATTAAATGAATTTTCCGTTGCGACTTAATTAAATCCAATTTAATTAAATAATAATGCCTAGCAAAATTATTACGGAAGTCGCTCGCGAATTAATTCCAAATTAATTCGTTCGCTTGAATTAAAATCCAATTTTAATTCTGCGTTGAAATCTAATTTCAATTAATATATCTAATATATTATTTTAGCCCAATTAAATAAATTAAATAGTAAAATCTAATTTAACTATCTGAATACGTGCGTACCCAATACCACGTCCTTACCGATTTACAAGACATGGTTGGCTTCTAGCAAAACACCGTGCCTACCCAATTCTCCAAAAATATTCTGTAAATGAATATGTAATCTTTGTCAGGCGTAGTATACGTAGTATTACGTATTACGATCTAGTATCAAATGTCACATGCTAGGCATGGGGCTGGTTTTGTGTCTACCCCGTACGAAGCATATATCGGATCACAAGCAACTAGTCTCTTTAATCGGATAATCATGACCTTGTCATATTATCCCGATAGCTGTAGCATTTAAGAGAGTACCAGTTCTGTATCCCTGCGTGATCATCATCTCCATATGACTGAAGTGATACTTCCATCTTGACATCACACCCAATACACTACGATTCTCAGTATACCCAGAAGAGGCGTACACAGAACCTGTTAAAGCCCCAGACGACCAAAACCAAAGTATATTGATTGTCGTAAATATTTGCGATGCAAGTCTCAGGTTAAGACCAAATACACCTACCCTGATACGGATTCCCATAGACATATAGTCATACTACCAATGAGATTCCGAGGGATCTATCCAGAGCGAAGCTGTTTCCGTACCATCGATAAACACAACCTCCTATTACACTTGCATAAGTATCCAATACTTAAACATATGAGAACTATGTCGTTATGCTTCCATAACAAGCACAAGTGTAATACTAGTCTATTCCGCATTATCGATGTCCAGTTTTGATAATACTACGACTAGAGATATTTAATGATTAAACCTTAGTGGATTAATATTGTCTCATATCTTATTAATCTGGTACTAATCATATGGACTTCTATCATTTATATCTCGGTAATCCAATTATAAATGATAAAAAAGCAATTTTCTTTGTCACAAAGTTAATTTATACACAACACCATGTTCTGTACAAATAGTGATGCTATGGGTCATAATTGTCCAACATCAAGCACTACTGGGAGAATCATTTGAGTGACAAAAAGAAAGTGTCACACTTTCATATCCAGCCTAACGTTCGGGCAGTCATGTCTAGCTGACGATGTTAAACTTAACTCTAGCAGGGAGGCAACTCATGCAAATTGTGTATATATTCAGATTTGGTGTGTTTTATTTTTGTGTGTTTAATTTTTGCAGGTAAAGTCACATTTCAGGATGGAAGAAGTTCTCTCAAATCTTCACAAGTAATTTCCTTCTCCCCCACAAAACTCTCTGATGAAAGTCTACAAAGCTCGCTTGGAACGAATGAGACTTTTGATGATCAAAGGTATTCCTAATGACATTCGTTGGATTATTGAAGCACGGGTTCGATTGGCAGGTGAGTCCTCTGACTTTTTTATTTCATATCTACCTGGTTTAGGAAGAAGTACTTTTGCTAAAAAGAGAAGAGCTAAAAGAATATGTGTTTGCTATAAATGTGCACGTATGACATGTAATACTCGTTATCGTTCTTTAGGAATGGTGTCTGATAACCGTGAAGATAAAACTAAATTCATTATGGATGGCTTGAGTAAGGGGTATTTGGATGACATATCATTGACTCTTGAGACACATCCTAGTGGATATGTGCATCATGAAATTCACATGTTATATACACAATTTCGAAAAGAAAGACAACATTTAAGTCTCAGGAATCTGACTTTAAAAGACCCTATTTGCCAATTTATAAGAAAATTGGATGGGAAGCTTGTCCCTGACGCATAGACGTAATTCAAGCCGTTTCTTCTTGTAAATATTATTATCTCTTTAACTAATAATTGTGATTTGTTTTGTTATTTTCTTTTATTTTCTCCGACAGGATCCAAACTTTTTGACTTTCCCAATTTATTTTACTGTTTAGCTAATAATTGTCATTTGATAGGTACTAGTGCTATTATTACTCACCCTTTTTCAGGTTCTATAAATTTAGTTCGTTACTGCACTCTTGAAGACATCCAGATTTGAGTTGAAAAATAAAATTGAAAAAAAAATGGAAACCACTTCAAGAAGACGAGTTGTAAATATTTGTGTGTTTTGCGGTACTAGTGTTGGTTCTAAGCCAGAGTTCGTTGAGACAGCACGAGAATTGGGTCAAGTCATAGCTGAAAGGAATATGCACTTAGTATATGGCGGTGGCAATCTTGGACTAATGAGGATCGTTTCAAGGGCTGTACAGGAAGAAGGTAGTCAAGTTATGGGAATCATCCCAAAACCCTTGGCGGAGGCGAATCTTATAGGACCATAGGAACTAATCATGCCAGGTATGTATGAACGACTGGTGGAAATGATTAACTGCGTTGATACATTTATTGCTTTGCCAGGTGGCTTGGGCACGATGGAGGAAATTTTTACAGTGCTATCTTGGGCGTACTTGAACATACACCAGAAACCGATTGGATTATTTAATGCTGATGGATTTTATGATTTTCTTTGTGTGTTTCTCGATGATGCCCGAAGAAATGGGTTAGTGTCAAAACCTGTAAAAGAAATCCTCTTCACAGCCAGAACTGCCCATGATTTAATTGACCAACTTTTAGCCTTTGAACCACAAATTGACCATATCCTCTCCAAGATAAATTGGTCTGATAATGATCGTGGTAAATAGCGTCGGATAAATCTGGATCTTAACCTTTAATTTTCATTTTAGATGTAGAATTTCAGCTAACCAGGTACTATCTTCTAAACTCTTCTTCTACTTTTTAAGACATTGGGGACAATGTCTTATTTAGGTTTGGGGGAGGGGTATAGTTGACTAGTATCTTGTTTTTATTGTGTTGTTTTTATTTGATTTTTAGTCAAAAATTTTCAAAAAAAATCACAAAAAATTAAAAAATTTAGAAAAAAAATAATAAAGAAATATTTTATGTTTTTTATGTTTTTAATTTGATTAATCAGGTGAAATTGGTGTGAGATAGATGTGTAAGGAATTTCCACTCCTGAGACGTATCTCAACCTCGTTCGTAACAAGTTATTTTTTGTTTATTTCATTTTGAATTATTTAATTTGCGAATTCTCCATAAAACTATTAAAATGGATCTTCATATACTCAGTTGACAAGTATTATCAACATGCATGGTAACATACAGCCATGAGTTGTATTTAAAAAGTTTGTAATATCCAGTGCTCTAGTATAATTGGAGGAAGCATCTAAAAAAGGAATGGAATAAAAAAAACAAAAAAAAAACATCTGAGATCCGAGTAATTAAGTCTGTAGGGGTGTTTTAACACCTA